>CM073771.1:45241869-45419555 GCA_037158775.1 Hetaerina titia
TTTCACCATTATTTAAGTTTTGTGATGCCTCTTCCGTTATTGATAATATGTCTCATATACAAACAGCACACCGAATACGAACTTAAAAATTCCTGCAGATGATATTTACCATGATAACTTGGAGATATCTGCTTTCAAACGCACAGGCATGACTTATGTTTTTATAACAATGTTAATGGAAGTTGTTTTTGTAACGGAACAAACAAAAACTCATATCCAAGGGCATGAAAATATTTCGAATCTAATTATTAACCAAAATTCTATTGAATTAAGCAAATAAGACAATTCATATAATCGTAAATGTTCAATGAATGCTTGCCAACTTTTACATTGCGTAAAATTTTGTTTGGCTCATTGAAGTGGTTCTTCGAATTTTATTAGCAAAACAATGCAATTAAAAACTTGAATTAATATATAGGTTGCAGTAAGTGGGGGTCACAAATATTAGGCTTTCAATCATAATTGGCTCGGTTTTGCGTTTATAGCTCCTTGAGGAAACTTTTCAGTATCTGTTTGAGAGATTTCGGCCCAATAACCAATTAATATTAATTCGAATTTCCCCGATATTTTAAGTTCAATTGTTTACCCTTCTTGACTTTTGATACGCAAATACGCTGAGATTCCACGAGGACTAAGTATCTTAATCAAAACACAAATGCGTTCAATCAAAAGTACGCAGGAAAACTGCCTATGGGGATAAATCAATATAGTTAAATTTTCACGAAACGTTCTATTTTTGCCAAAGAATTTCCCTTTAAATTCAGCAAACGACATTAGTCTTGAGGCCGGTTTAATTTGCCGGAACAGCCATGCATGCACGGCAATCCATAAAAGTCGCATTGCCGATGGTTTCACTGATTATTTAATTTCATCACTTCCAATTTTTACGGTTAAAAATTCACTACCCAACCTCTGACGTAATTGCGCGTCAGGACGATTGTGGGGAAACTCTTGACTACTTGACTTTCAATTTAATTGAATAGATGAAACTAGATTCAGATGAAAATAAAGGAATGAAGCATAGCTTAAGTTATCAACGCACAAGGGAGGATCGGTGCCGCCACGCGAGATTAGCTAAGTTACAATCCAAACTTAAATCACATATACATAGATTGGAAAGCAATGGAAAAAATAAGCTATTCTGAGAGCTAACGCCCAGCGACTAGAGCCCAGCGGACTCTAGCGAAGGTTGATGAAGCCAATAGACGGAGGAGAAGGGGTATTTTGAAAGAGATGTAATCCCAGAGTTCATCCAATGCGATCAAAATCAATACAAATCATAAGTTTCCCGAGGTCTACGAGGGAAAAAAAAAGGATGAGCGGGGGTGATGGGTAGAGAAAGGGACCATCCTATCATCCCCTCCCATGTCGGAAAAACTTTCATGTCTCCGCTACCGAACTCAAGAAGTGCTATTCATCCACGACTCCGACACAGAAAGGAATGTAGTTCATCGTAAAAATATTTGGTCAATTCTTGCACTGCTCGAACGGTGAATGCACACATCGTCGAAAAGTTTGAGGCACCTAGCCGTCACTAATGGTTTATAACACTCGAAAGTCTACAAACATGGACAAAAACACACAAGTTTAAAGATCGCGAAGCCGTTTTAAGAATGATCTAATACAGAGAGAGCTGTTTACGGAGATCTGGAAAAACATCTTTTTTAAAATAATAACTAAGATGTAAATCGGGATGGTGCCAGCCAAGAGGGGATGACGCAACTAATGTTTTTTTTTCCTTTCAGTGGAGAGGACAAACGGGAGTCCGGAGTTCGGCTTCGCGGGGGAAAAACATGTAGAATAAAGGCATTCCAATCGGAAACACGACCAGATAGGGGTATCACCAACTTGGCTGAACATCGAGGACGCCATCGAGGAAAAAAAAAACTTGTTGCCGAAAGCTTCGGAAACTCAACCTGCTTGACCAAAAGGATTTCATCATACTACCTTTCGCTTCGCACTCACTTATTCACATAGACCTGGGTTATTCACTATTTGCTTCGTATTCGCGACGGGCGTAGTAGCACCCGCCATCTCTCGCCCGACGTATTTCGCCATACTTCGACCAGCCCGCCAAAGCATGCCCCTCTTGGAAACCACTTGCCAACATATACGTGTATATTCTACGAGAGAGGCGCACACATTAATCAATACGGCCATTGGCGTCGGACCGTGTCGGTATGAAGGGAGCTCGTGAGGTAAGATCCGAAAAGGGGGGTGCGGGGTGGTAAGGCACGGGGTGCGACGGGGGGCATCAATCGAGGGGCAGCCGCGGGGGGGTGTAGTGGGGGGTGTAGGGTGAAGGACCGGGGCAGATCGACAAAACCACCACCACTTGTTACCCTTTTGGTCCTCGACGAGTCTATGCCCGCGGTCCTCGAGCTGGTGGGCAAAAAACGAAACAAAAACAATTGGAAAGTTTCTTGCAAGGCGGACGGGTAACAAACAAACCAGGAATAAAGTGAAGAATTCTTGGCGCAAGAGAACCAGAAATTTCGGGTGGAAATGTAAATAATTGGCTAGTGAGAGGCAGGTGGAAAAGCAAGAAGATTGGCAATTGGTAATGGGAAGGTGAGAAAAATTTACATAATCTCTTTTTCATAACCTTTTCCCTTTCAGCGTACTTTTCATTAGCACTGTTAACTTGATTTTCTACCTTTCCTCTAATACAGCGTTTAGCAGGTCTAAGAGATTAAGCTAGTTCTCCCCTTATTTCAACCGATATTCCACAGATTGTTTATCCCGTGCGAAGAACATTGAGATCATCCATTTCTCACGTTTCATGTGCGACGGAAACTTCTCTCGCCATCCAAAAAAAATTACTCAAAATGTGATCATATTGGAATAAGTTTGCGAGAATGCTTCACCACAAATGACACGCCCAGTCAAAACAGAAAAGAAATTTATATGAAGCTTTTTCCTTCCATTGCAATACACCGAAAAAGAATTCGAGCATTCAAATAAATAATTTACCCTGGTCAGAAAGATAGATATTTTCCTGTTTCTCATCGGTGTGAAAATTCGGAAAAGTAAAGTTAAGTGCTATGACCGAGCACTATAATTAAGTTAAGTCTATCAGAGCCAAAACGGACGCAGAATATCATTTTTAGTTCAAACCCTGGGATCGATTGGGTCTATCCAGAGGAGAATTTCCATGATTCATTTGCATGATTGAATCCTGATGCTAAACGCATTTTGGCCAGCAATTATTCAAGCGTGACCCGCGGGCTTTCACTCATCCACCAACATGGAGCCAGCCTCTTGACAGCTACCCTCTGAAACAATACCATATTCAGGATACGCCGCCACAGAGGGGCTCTAGGTTATAGCTCCCTAATGGACCTTAATGGTGCGTTAAAGAGATGATCATAAGCCAAGATTATGCTGCCACCGAGTATTGAGATCGACGCACAAAGTAAGAACCACTCGACCGGACCAAGCGGTGAAAGAAGATCTTTTTCCTCAAGACTTGCGGGAGATAAAAGCATACAGGTTAAAACGGAGCCAGAAAAGGAACTGACGGAGATCCACTAACTCAACTCTGTGGTCGAGAAAAAACTTTCTCTTTGTTCGCGGACAGCGAGAGAGGTTAAACTTAATCAGCCGCAATGATATCAAAATGGCTAAATAAGAAAAAGCGATCGATATGATTTTTTAAATAAATTAAACTGACGATGAAATTTTAAATTAAAATTAATGCGATACTTTCACGTAATATTAACTCCCAAGAAGAACTATTTCAATGATCATTATGGAATTGAAATTTTTTATTCTGTGCTTGTGAAATTTTGTTTTAGTGCTGGAAATCGGCAAGTGCGTGTGATAAATATATGTACACATACATATGTATATATAAATGTAATTATGTGTATACATATATACACCTAGTCAACATTTTGGGACAACGGTTATTATGAGAGGATGATTAATAAGATCTTAATCCGGATAATAACTTACAGTGAATGTATGAATTCACTATGGAAATGGTAATGTTAGACATGGAATGCATTCCGTTTCCAGATGTGTTTCTCGAGCTTTCAAGATGGAAATAGACCGTCAACTTACATGACAAAGCGGCACTTCCTGCAGTCCATTTCAGGGAGTTGTATTCGGTAAACACCTTGATGATCTCACTACCACCAGTAGCGATGAATGAAGCATTCAGAATTCATTTCAATAAATAGTAGACTAGAACGAGATACATAAATCGGAAAGTGAACCTTTCCGAAGGACGGGAGACATAAATTTAATATAATCCGGAACGCTTATCTCCAGGCACGACGAACGTGGGGCACGTGACCATAATACGCCAGTGAGCAGAAACAACTCGAAAAAACCTTCCATTGGGAACGCACTAAGATTTGCAACATTACTAGAATTAACACCATCGAGAATTTTCTTTCCTCGACTGCTAAGAAATGATTGACCGCTTGCTTGTGTATTTAAAACTGCATTAGTTCCGAACCTTAGGCTCGCATGACGAAAGTGGTATCCTAAAAACTCCCGTGTACCAGTGGTCATTAACGAAACTGGATTGTCTTATGGGTGCTACAGGCCCCGGAACAAGGGACAAATCTCTTTCGACCCGAAATGCGTCACGCGTTGGAAATGGGGAGGGAGCTGGTCGAGGATCCGCAAGGGAAGAGTGGGGAACGAGACCTGGGGGAGGAGAAAGACGGGACTTGAGGTGGGAGAGAGCTATGATAAACGTCACGTCATAAAGCATTCGGGAGGCAGGAGTGAGGGAAATGGGAGACGGGGAGAGGTGGGGGAGATGGATGAGGAGTCTTGCAGGCAAAGGGGATCAGGATAAAACCCCAGCGAGCAAGAAAGGGCGGGAGGCAAGGGGTGCAGCGAAGGATTTGGCTCGAGAGAGAGGGGGGGGGAAGCGGATTCTTGTGGTGAGTGGAGGTGGTCCACGTGAGGAGGTGGGATACGACACCAAAGGAAGGAATAAGTGGGGGAAGAGGGGAGGAAGGTTCTGACATTGAAATGAGTTGGGAGTGGGGAGGGAGAGAGAGGAAGGCAACATTTAGGAAGACCCCGTTCCTGCAACCATGGTCGCCTGGGAGTCGGAGGGTCGAGGATGGAGAGTAGCAAGGGTTTTTAACACCATTAGTAGTTGCCTCTCGGCCAGGGGTAGGTATTTGATGGCCGTAAAAATACCATCACACAGTGTCATGGCTTCCTGTGGACTATAAACTGCAGACGTACTTAGACTATAAGGTTTCTTGAGAACTAAGAACTAGCGAACTAAGTCCTCTACCCATTACTTTTTTCGAAACGTTAAACTAATGTGAAAGGAGAAGGGATGCACGTGAATACGATCCTACAATTTGAGTGACAAGAATGAGCAACCTTTCAATTAGGTACAACTAGAGGGGTGGGAAGAAGCAACTGTTATCATCCACAGTCACAGCATTTTTATTCGTATTATTGTGTTATATTTCCTCCGCAAAAAAGTGCTCAGACGCAATTTAAAAAAAATGATAAAAATACGTATGTCCACAGTCCACAGTACTTTTACCCAAAGAGGATCTATTTTTTGGTGACAATAAACAGGATATAAATTTTAATACAAGGCAGTTCAGGATGGTAACAATAGCTAAAACTCATTGTGACACTGATAAAATATTAACACAATCTAGGAACCGGTGAACACGAACGATCCCAAACCTCTAGGGATGGCTTATCTTATCTTTCATTCATTATTTTTGGTTTTTCGCCGATATAAATGTATTCAAATTAAAAATCAAGGCCTTAACTACATATTTTTGCCCTGTACTCGGCGTCAATCAATGCCCTCGGGGAAATAGACGAGGACAAGCCCGAAACGATCGTTCTCGACGCATTGAAAACCGCGTTCTCAAAGAATCTTTCATATGCTGTAACCACTGAACCAATTCCAAAGGGGTAGTGAATCCACAGAGGATCCGAGGATAAGATGATGCGAGGATTGTGTTTTCCGTCTTGGATGCACTCGAAGAGAGGGCAGAATACTCTCGACAGAGAAGTGGGGAAAAAGAGAAAGGTACATGGGGAGGAGCCGAAAGAGCTAGTGCAAGCGGCGGCAGAGCAAACCACGTTAAGGAACAGGTCGAGAATCGCAAGGTGAGGGGTGGGGGGGGACGGTGAGGGTTAAGCGGCAGGTCGGAGTGGCCAAGAAGTACAAGGAGAGAATAAAATCCCATCCCATGCGCCCTATCCAAACCCCTCTCAAAAACCCTCTTAGCCTTCTCCGGGATGGAAATTCCCGGGGAAGTTTTGAGGCCTTTTGGACAGCAGCATGTTCCTCGCTCTAAAAGGGTTACGGCTACCGCCGTCCAACCCGCTCCACGTGAGGAACTCCATAGAGCTCCGGGAGCAGGGTCGAAGGAGAAGGGGGAGAAGACTCGCAGGGCTACGAGGGGGTCGGAGTCGAGGGAAACGGGGGCTTTTATGTAACCCCTTCCGCTTCTTTTTTGGACGTGGCAAATACCACGTGACTCGAGATCGTGAAGATGATTGATGGTGGCCTGATTCCTCCTTAGGAATTAGTTTTTTCTCTTTATTCTCCTCCTCCCTCTCTCTCTCTTCATCCCCGCGTAATAATGCCGGGATAAAAACGATTGGCTGCGGCGCTACAACTTCCCCTTGGAGTGGACGACGTGACGACAGAGGGGGGGAGGAAAGGAAGAGAAAAGGCGAGAGTAAAAGAGAGTACCGCTCCCTCAATTATTCTTTCGCCTACTCACTCCTATCGCTCCAAAGACTGACCGACTGGCAACATGCATGTACGTCCCATCGATCCTAATTACATGGGCACAGCTGGGCGTCTGTTAAGAGGCGGAACGAGATCGATTTGTTAATTTCGTTCGCGGGGGAAGAGCTTCGGGAGGCCGGAACGTGGGGAAGAAGTGGGGGAAGGGCAAGGAAGGACGAGGTGACGGCTGGAGCTTGGGAGTCTTCCCCTCCACGAGGCCTAATTTCGCGATGCAACAGAGGGAAGTCCTTAATGTCTTCATCTTACAAGGTAAAAATTGCCCTTCTCTCCTCGAGGAAGTCCTTCGACGAGACTGATCGCAGAATTGCAAGATATTAACAAAATACGACTACATATTTAACAATACTAAATTTTCAGTCGGCTTATACTCACGACTAAATTACAACATCTACATTGCGCATAAAGTAGAGCTAAATGAACTATGATGTCGATAAATAATTGACGAAAAATGGCACAGATGTACATATACATATTTTGCCAATTTACGTATACATGTATCGCCCATTTACATTTATCTGCAATTCCATACTTTCCTCTTTTATTCTCTCCTATTCCTTTTCATTCTATTGAAATAAGCATTACTCATCATAGTCCATTGACGCGCCTTGAAGAATATTTAATTAATGTACGTAAATGTTACAAAGATAATAATAATAAGTATCGATTAGGATCCTGTAGGTTGATCAGTGAATTATGTCCCATGTCTTGACAAATGTGTTACATTTTTACAAATGTCAAATGAGTCTAACTTCAGTGTACCTAAATGTTGTGACACCGTACCTACCTTTCATTAATGATATCACACTCACAAATGACAAACAAATAAAACGGAGAGGTCGCAGAGGCGAGGCAATTCAATGCAAGAGGAAGGAAAGTCAACCACCATCTTTCGGGGCAACACCTTTTGCTGTCGTGCAAAGTGTACATCACTTTCCTAACTGGCGAAAATGGCATTTTATATGATATCTTATTCCTTCATTCATAAATTGCAGCTGAATATCAGCAGGAGAATGAAAAAGAGGCCAATATGAGCAAATTATGAGAGTCTCCAGGAAACCTTAATAGCCGTGGAAACGAGAGCTCTTTGACATCGCGGTCGCCACATGTTAATGCTTTGCTCGCTGCGGGAACGTAAAAGACAAACGGGACAGGCTCCGCAGGGAAAGGCCTCACCGGGAAGTGCAAGAGGATCAAACTTGCATCCCCTCGCGTGATTTACAGCCGCGGAGACAGAGAACGATCGCCAAGGCTACGGAGAAGGACGAGAAATGAGAGAAAAACGCGACGTCGCGTTAATTTTCGCGAGGAGGATGTCAAAAAAAGAGCAAAGAATGGAAACGAGGGAGTAGTAATCACTCGACCGCGTTGTGAGAAAACTCGTGTTAAAGTTTGAAGAATTACGGCCTTATTTATGGAGAGAGCGCCTGGGGAAGAGAAAAAAAATAGAATCGGACGACTTAAGAGAGAGAGAGGCTCGGGCTGTTGAGCACGAGGCGAAGGGGGATGACGGGAAGGGGTCCGAAGGCCCCGAGACACCTCGCCTCGACTGCGATTTCGCACGCTCACGCAAAACGCACGGCAGTGAAGTAATAGATTCAATCTCAATGTCTGGAAAGTGTTTTCATGCCTGCTTCCCTTAGAGACTCTTACCTCCTCGCTCACCGTTCATCGTGCTTCTCCTTGCCCCTCAGACCAACATCACTGATCCTTCCCCACCCTCCACGTCACACCCACGAAAAACATCAGCCCATAACTAAAACCAAATTCTGCCCCGTGCCCCCATTCCACCGCCTCCCTGAAAAACCTTGCCCGGCCCTTGCCACGCCGCCGAGCCGTCTAACCAACTCAGCCGTCCGCACCCCCCTCTCGTTCGACTCCTCCTCTTCCGCGACACCCAAAACCCTCCCACTCTGCCTCTAGGACCCCACCCAGTCCACCCCTCTTGCCGCACGATTCCTCCCCCAACCGCCCCCCTCCGCAATTCCCTCTCCTTTAGACTTGTACAACACTCCTTCCCTATCAAAACCGACCCTTCCCTCCCCCCCCCCAAGAACGACCCGCTCCCTCATCCCACCTTTCCGTCCAAGACCGCATAAACCCCCACCCCCCGACCGAAAATCCCTCTCCCAGTCTTCACGTCCTTCTCCACTTTCCCTCCCGCCCGCCATCCTTCCGCGCCTCCTCCTCCCTTCCCGCTTCCCAACGACTTTGAACCTCTTGTTTATTTAATCGATCCACCAAGCAACCCATTTAACTCCATCTTCTCGCGGAATGAGGGAAGGAAAGGAGGGAGCGAGAGACGGCGGAGGAGGCGGGGGGGATCGGGAGAGCGGGGTGGCCGAGGATGGCGGAAGGAAGATGGGATGGGAGAACTTGGGTGAATGAAAGGGGAAAGTGGGGGTGAAGGAAACGAATAAGCCAAAAGGAAGGAAGACAAGGATAAGCATGGAAATGGATTCGGGGGAGGAAGTGCAAATGGGATCAAGGAGAGGATGTGAAGCGGAAATGATACTAATGATGGAGAATACGAAGATGTAGAGGAGGGAAGACGTGATAATGGTGGAGATATATATATATATATATATATATATATATATATATATATATATATATATATATATATATATATATATATATATATATATCCATTTATATACACATACATACTTATAAAGACGCATATACACATTCTGCCGAGATAATGACCACAACGACCTACCAACTCTTCACACTGTACACGATTTTACCTCAAAGCCAAGAATTTAGCATTCGGAAAGAATAAAATCCTAATTGCGGCACATGCATGGGTAATAAGTATACTTTGAAATCTTCCGTGGGTCGCATAAGTCGACAAACTATTTGCAAAGGAAAGGAGCGTAAATATAGCAAGCGGGAAGGTAAAAATGTGCCTGAACGGGACGGGAAAGGACGATGGAGAGAAGACATAGTGCCTCACGAACAACTTTCCCCGAGAAAATTATAGTATAATATGATCATCGTGATCGTTTTTCCGAGAAGAGGAGAGACTAAATAATTCCTTGCGCCAGCTAAGACGATAAGGCTATAGCCATAACAGGTTATAATTTGCTAGTGAAAACAAGATGAGAAGAAGAAGAATGGGAACAGAGAAAGAGGGAGAATTGGGACGGATGAAGGAGAGAGGAGATCGAGAAAATGTTCGGATAGGGCGAGAGGGAAGGGGAGCGGAATTTTAGGAAACATCCCCTTACACTGAGGCCGACACCCCACACGCATACCCTCCAGGCCCTCACGATTTTACCCCTTTAGCGTTCGATGACGGTGCGGGGGGTATATTCAGGGGGGATCAGAGCGGACGAGGCGGAGGGAATCGGTGAGGAGGCGTGAGGAAGGCGTAGGCGCCCACCGTCGTCTGTCGGAAGGGGGACTGGAGAGGGGACAAGTGGTGGCACGTAGGCGGGAAAAGGGGGAGGGGCTGGTTGGAAGAGGCGAGGAAAACAAGACGACCGGCGTCGTGTACGGAATCCGTCCCAGCCGATCAAGAGGACGCCACCATGAATGAAAATCCAAATCCACGCGTGGCGTGGCCTCCATAGCATCCTGATGGAAAAGACAAAACAGCATCGAAGAGCCCTGACATTATTATACTCACTTCAATTGTGAGAAAAACTCTCACGATATTAAGAAAAATGCCTGATAGGTGCACTTTTAATCGAACAGTTTCGTGGCAAACAATTGCATTGTCATCCCGCAGACCGTTTGCAAAATGCTGTCCACTATCCGACCAACGCAATGCCACACGAGGAACCTGAACTCCAGCTGCGATCTGGAATAGGACTCAACATAATTCGAAATAACTGGCAACAGTCTGCAATAGTGTACAAGCAAAACGATGACTGAATGAAATCTGCAGGTTTGGTCACCATCCTCTCACTGTATCACGACTTCAGGTGCCATTATAGGGTCACGTGAGAAGCTGAAATATCGCAATGAAAAAACGATAATTTGCCAAAATAAGGATGCAAGAGAATATCAATAGGGAAGTAACGGACGGTGGGTGTGATGCAGAAAACTGTTTTGTATTGCGAACGATCGATTCACGCGAGGAACGAAGAGATGTTTACAGAGTAAGAGGCTAAACATGATGTTATCTTTCGAACGGTGGACGTAATCAGGACTCCGTTGGCTAAGACGGAGGGGCTGGACGGGAGCCTTAAGGATGTGTTTTGAAGATGGGTCGATAGGTGGCATTGAAAGTATAGAACTTTTGGAAAGTCATCTGAAGAGCTGAGTTTGAGATGATTAAATATATATACATAAATATGAAATATATATATAATATTTTTAATAAATATATATATATATATTTAATATACATATATATAATATTTTTAGTATATATATAATATTTTTAATATATATATAGTGAATTTACATTATGTATATATATATATTTATATTTATAACGTAATGAATATTTAAACTGCTGAACGCAGTTTTGTCAGTGAGCTCATCAAAGTCTGTTTTGGCAATTTATTAGGATAATGGAACAATGTCGTCTTCTTTTGCTCCAACTTCTAAATAATTTTGAATGGCGAAAAATGTACATAAGAGACACATGATGATGAAAATGGAATGGAGAGAGAGAGAGAAGCAAAGAAAATAAAGTTAGAAAATTCACATAAAAGTAAAGGCTGGATAATGTTACGGGAACCGGACATTATAAGAGGAGCAAAAGGTACACCCGAACTGGAAAATGTTTCCTTCCCCACGCAGGAACTAGACCGCAGAGGTGATAATTAAGTCACTGCGGCCACAAAATAAAAGTGGTTGATGGAATAACGTATCATCAGCTGAAAAGTAAAAATAAGACGGATGAATGGAGTAATTAAAATTAAGTACGCAATGCAGAGGAACAGTGTCGTAAACAAGTGCGATAAGTATGAGGGTGCTCAACAATTTACACCATGGGAAAATGGTTCAACCCTGGTGTTCAACGTAAAATTGAAATTATTCTTAATGAAAAAAATTCGAGCATACTCAGTTGAAAGAAAATAATTTTGTTGCTACATTATCAACGTTGATGACGCCACACAAGCAAAAAATGAATTAAACACGACATTCGAAAGCAATATTTGCGCTCGACTTAAGTTTTTAAGTTTGTCAAGGAAATAGATGAAGATAGCGACTGAGGAGTGAAGACGGCCAAGCCGAACATGATTTGGGGAGGAATTAAGAAGCGTGATGCCGCTGAAGGGGGGGGGGGATAAAAAATGCGCACTATACACTCACAGAAAACCAACGCAAGGAGCCATTTTCGTACTCCTACGTATTTACGGTCTAATACATTTGCCGACCTTTATGCACAGTTATATCGGTATGAATTTAAAAAACAGCACAGGTTGAGATGTTGTTTGATGGTAGAGGAAGATTAAAAAGTTAATTACAGGGCGTGGTATGGAAATGATGAAATAGGAAAATCTAAAATATATGCTGTGTATAGTATTAAAATCCCAATTAAACAGTTTTAGTCATCCCTATTCATATCATAAGGAAGACGCCCTACTTGGCTTCCATCACGAGTGTGAATTATAATACATATTTTTTTTATAGAATAACGACACAGCGAGATGAAATTCTATAGAGTCCATAGATAAAAGGCGATTTACGGGAACGCTGTGTGCATTTTCTACATGAATACAAGTACTTCTTATCTGCAATTGGAAGGCTTGAGTTTTCTTTATTTATGAATTAACATATATGCATAGAGACATTCTCAGGTGACACACAAGTCCGTAGAATCGTGATTGATTTTGCACAGAAAAATAAAACTGTTCATTAAAAAACCAATCTGAAACGGGAATGGTATATCCATTCATCTGATGCAATTTTTAATTTTCACAATTAATTTAATGGAATAGTACCATCCATGTAGATGCACTATACACGCCCGGCAGTGAACATTATCGATATACGTCAACTATACATGGTAACCCATGGGTGCCAAAATACGACAACTTAGATCTAAGACCTCGGAAACGTTTGAAATGCTAGAGGAAACAAAAAGAATCTTACGACACGGGAAATAAGTACGTGCATGTTCAAGAGATAGTAATAGGAACCTCTCCACCATAAGAAATACCAAATAGAAGCAGGTGGATGTAGGCAGGTGGTTAAATGCGAGGGTGTATCAGTAGTTATGAGGGGAAAATCGATTAGTATGTTTTAACCGAAATGGAATAAGGGTCAGTAAAATAGTTGGGAATATTTCAGGGTAGAAAATATTCGGAGGAGTGACGTCAGAAGGGCTGGATGTGTTGGAAACGAGGAGCAGAGGGGTGGATGAGAAGATGGAACCAGGGAGAAGAGCAAACAAGGAAGGGTTTGGGAGGGGAGGGAGGGGGTGCGGGGTTGAGGCAGAGCCGAAGGTGGAAAGGAGGAGTCATTTACATTCCGAATTTACATGGCGTTCAGTGGAACCGCTGCTGGTCGCCATGGTAACGGCAGCGGCCTACCACCAAAAAGTACAGTCTCGAGACAAGGACGGAAATCCCTGAACTTATCGCTTAGCATTCACACACAGCGATGAGAAGCAGCATTCCTCACCCCCATCCTCTTTCAGCTCCTCTCCGCCGGGCTTCAGGGCTCCCTCCGTTGGGCACGGAGCCTTTGCAGCAAAAAACCTCCCCTCATCTTACCGCGGGATCTGATTTGTCCAGGGAAATTGTTTTTCCTAGCCAGGTTCTGGGGTCGAATCAATCTATATGCGTCTTCGGTAATGTCCGCTAAAGGTTTTGTAGCCCACTTCGCAATCAAAATCCCGAATAATCTAATTCGCCACACACCAGCCGTCCTCTCCCCGAGACTAAATTAGTTCTCAGCGCCTTGCTTTCCAACGGTCAGTTCTTTGACGCAGAATCCTAATGATTTTGTGGAATGCCGAGGAATGTATGGACGGTGCCGCATGAAAAAAAGTCATAAAAAGCTGATTAAAAGATCTCACAAAAAATTTTAATTGAAAGGTTTTCTTCACAGTTCCGATCAATTTACGTAAGAATTTAAGGACTATTAAATATGCTAACAGAAACCACCGTAAAATATCATATATTCAAGCTTACAAGCACTGGAGTATACATTTTTGGCACTTCGACTGAAATATGATCACTATAAAAACATACCGGTGCAAAAAAAAGCTGAAAGCGCTAAATGACTAATTTCTGAAGATGTCGTCCAGTTTCGACAAAGTTTAAGAGCCAGCTGATACGATTTTGCCCTTCGATTAGCGTTGTAATCTGTAGGAATTCAATTCCACCCACTCACTCGAGGGTAAATTGCTGTCAATCAGTTAAATACAAAGTCATCAATGCTTCAAAGCTCAATTCAGAGGAGATACGCCCCGGAAATTCTTGAATTGATTCCTCAATCAACGGTAATGTTTGATACCAAGTTTACAATTTTGGCCAAAAAATTGGACTGCACAAGGCTACCCGGGCAACTCGGTTCAATCGTGGTGCAGTTCAAGCGTTGAGCTGAGAGCTTTGATACCTCTCATTACACACCGTCTATTTGCTCGAATGTAATCGTGGGAATGCCGTCACGCAGTGATGTAGCGTGGTCGTGCTTCCTCCGGTCAACCGATCGGGTGGGAATGCCCTGTACTTCAGCGGCGGAGTGCGTTGGGGCGGGTCTCGTGGATGAGTTACGGCGGTTGTGGATACAACTCGTCGAGGAACAAAAAAAAAGATTAAAAGTGTAAATTACACAATCTCCTTTTCTGGGTTTCCACGGTTTCTTGCTCTGCTCTCCCTCACTCCCGACTTTGCCGAGGAATATCTACGGCGGAGTGCATCTTTAAAAGAGCAAACGACCTGGTCACGACGAAGACTCCGCTGAGGCAGGGTTACGCTCGATAATGGCGCCTTCTCCTCCGTCAGTGGAGAAATATTTTAACAAAAAAATAACACCTATATAAAAACAGCACAGCATAAATACCGGCCGCTTACGCAAAAGTCACCGGTTGGTATGCTTTCAGAATCGCCAATACTTCAAAAGTTAGAACGGGTTTACTTTTTACGCCACACAGAAGAGAGAATCAACAACAGCAATGAATGTCGTGTGAAACATTTACCTCCATCCAATTATGTATTTTTCTATGTGCTTTACATGCGTATTCATTCAGTATCTAATCTATTAAAATAGCTTTCCCGCCGGGGAAGAATTGAGATACACAAACATCACCTGAATAACATATAGTATAGACAGAAGAGGTAGACACACGTATATTCAGTGAGAAACATGAGCTTCCGTTGCTTAAGGACGGAACACATGAAAACAATGAGAGAGTTTGACAATGATTAAAATAAATGGGTAATATTTTCTTACAACAGCAAAAATTATTCACCAAAATTAAAAATTTCCACCTGTTTAGAGAGTAGGCACAATAACCGTGCAGTCTTGCTAAGCATTTAATCCGGAAATTCACTAACTATTGAAAAAAAACCGTTAAAATTAACGTTTGTGGCACTCCAGGGTTACTTCACCATTAACAACTTATATCAATACTATAATGTAGAATGTGAAAATGATGAAGTATGCAGAGTTAAAGAAATATAGTAGTTCGCTGTCCTAGACTTCCCTCGTGAACTTTTGAGAATTGTAATGGGACTAAACTTCCATGCAACGGACTACGTTTTTAAAACTTCATATGGAGTGAAGTGGATTACCTTGAAAACAAAATTCCCAGAGGCCGCCACGTTAAAAAAAATGTGAAACTTGGCATTTCAAGAGAAAACAGTCAACAGTCATTGTGACCCCATATATAAATTTATAGATACACACACACACATATTTATATATACATATATATATATATATATATATATATATATATATATATATATATATATGTATGTCTATGTATATGTATATGTAGATATAACTTGGACAGAAACGCACAATATAAGCACACATAAAAAGAAAACTCACACGTTATTTCTTAATAATTTCTACGGACGTTAGCTGCATCTTCCTCAGAAGAAACGATAGTATTAGTGTGTGCTATTGATTCTTCTGAGGAAGACGGAGTTAACTTCCATCGAAATTATTAAGAAAAACCGTGTTTGTGTGTACTTAAATTGCTTGTTGCTGTCCAAGTTTTTTATTCAACACTTCCGTGTTATTTCTATGAGATCATATATATATATATATATATATATATATATATATATATATATATATATATATATATATATATATATATATATATATATAGAAACAACATTTTTAACAACTATATATATATATATAGTTGTTGTATGATATGTATATATACATACATACATACATACATATATATATATATATATATATATATATATATATATATATATATATATATATATATATATATATATATATATATATATATATAGGTCAGTAGTCCAACGCTCAGCCCACTAGACCACCGCGACCCTATATATATATATATATATTTAGTCACTTTCTTGAAAATCCCACGAACGTGCACAATAATGTAAATGGACTAACTAGTCGACACAAACACAGAAACTGAAACACATAAAAGAGGGACTCACTGGTTCTCGTATTTTCGGTGGTGCAACCACCTTTCTCAAGAGGAATTAGGAACAGAACTCTTTACATTTATCCATTTACATTATGTATATATATATATATATATATATATATATATATATATATATATATACATAAACACACACACATATATACATACATACACAGATATTATGTGTGTGCAAATATAATAAATTCACTAAATAACTGAATATGATACGGTGAAAAAACAAAAAGAAAACAAAACGCACTCACAATTGGGACACAATAAACACCAATCATCGTAAATTTTGGAGAGATATTATCACCATAATTATTTTTCGGCCAAAAAAGTTATATAAACGGCGGAACGTCATATTTCGAAGCACGTAATTTGATTTAAGAAACGCTTCCATAATATTCCCCGGAGGTGAATAACTTCGCGTTCGTCTCCACCACCACGTCTACCTTGCAAAACCCTCTTTCCCCCTCCACTATCCTCTCCTCCTACGCCATACTATAAAACGGACGGGTTAAAATATACGGCCCTGATACCTACGAAAACTAGCTCGCAACATGAAAAAGCTCTCGTCAGGGACGAAGAAAATAAAGATAAATACACGACGCAATATTTTCCCTGTCATAGACCGGCAGTGCTCGCCATCCTGGGCCCCGAAAGCCTAGGCTCAACTCTAGAAAAAGCCCCCCCCCTGCCTACGATACCCGCTACTGCTCCTCCTCCTACAACTACTGCCAACTAAACACATCTCCTTTTTCCCCAACCAAGCCTCCTCCCGCCGAGTACCGAGCGACCTCTTCCTCGCATTTTTTTTGCCACGACTTCTCATGGGAGGCGAGGAGTAGATATGACGCGAAGGGGACTACCTACGAGAGAAGTCGAAGAAATAAGCATAAAGGAGGATGAGAGGAAGAGAGGGAGTGATGCTTTAGGTCGTTCTACCCTTTCCTCACCCTCAACACTTAGCACAAGTGCCATCCCATGGCGGGAGGGTGGGACGAAGGAACATGGAGCCTTGAGGGCTGCACTGCTTATGCAAAACGGGAGGGTCGCTCCGCAGTGTGGCGACTGACACCGCTTGCGTGACACAGCTCCTCGTAAGACACCAGACTGAAAGGGGGGCGGAGGCGAGGGCCGAGGGTATGGAAAATTAATGCATTTAAAATGTTCATCTGCACGAAATTATGACGATGGATCTTCATGTAAGAGCTGAGATCAGTTTGCGTGTGTGCTCCAATGCAATGGATAGGGATCGAATTGGAAGCATGGAAACCCAACGCTCGTAAGTATACCAACTCTACTCCACGGTTGTTTATTCTGCCTTTTTTCTGTGTAATTATGCGATCGCGAAAGATTAGAGGGATATTATTCCTCTCAGTGAGTACGTCCACTGCAATGTTGAATCATAAAGACTTACACCAGTCAACAAATGATGTTCAATTAATAATTATGTGCCTGAATTAATTTTTGCTAATTTTTAATTTACGGATTTCCCTTTATTGTATTTCTGAAATCACGACGGTAATAGGAAAAGAATACCAAAAGTATGTATGAAATACGTATAAGATTGTTAGGAAAGATAAATCTACCGTTGAAATAAATGAAGAAAACCCTGTGAAGGCAAAGATTACAGATGCTTTATCTGTAAACCGGCATACAACTTGAAATAGTAATGTATTTACAAGTTCTTCATTTAAATACGATATCATGCAATCAATTAGTTTATGTTCTCTGAGAAAACTCATTAATAGCTTTGAAGAAATAAATGTTTGAAGGCCAAAACACAGGGTTCCAAGTACAGGGAATAACCGATGACGGTGAAAAATTAATAAAAAAAAGTGATTCCCCTGCGACGCGGGAAAATGAATATGAAGGACGTGCAGAACAGTTAGTAAATGAATAAACGACAACGATTGGGAAAGCTATCATACAAATAGTAAAAAATTAGATCAAAATATTAATTTATTAATTTGGACCCATACAAATTACAGGCTCCTTACTGTATGCTCCTTTTTCAGAAATAAAAACAAGAAATGTTACAATGTTCCCACCACGACTTCTCTACCCCGGTTGAGAGTTCGTCTTTATGGTGCCATACCATTTGGTTTGGCAGTCTACACGGCACGAACGGTGATGGAGAAGGAAGAGGAGGGAATACTCATCGAGGAGAAAACGGAACGAAGGAAAGCGAAGTACAATCACGAGGATGAAAAACTTGCCCGGTTTTTCGCGAGAGAGAAGAAAATGGTGGGACGACTGGGAACGGAAAGATGGAAGTAGTGGGAAGAAATGAAGACGAGAGCAACAGAGCTAAAGAGACGGTCATCAGTCACTCAACTTCAGGAGCAGCCCGCGGAAATGCCCGAGCAGCGACGCTTCAAAAACTCCCCCCTCCGCCCCGAGGTGCAACCGATGCTCCCAACTCCTCAAGATGGGGGGAGCACCACCCCCCCCCGCCCCGCCTTCTCTCCTGACCCCCTTTAAAAACCCACCCCACAACGCAGGGGTCGTGTCCCCGTTTACCCCGCCCCTCGCTCGAACCCCTGGGATCGTAACCCCCCGCAACACTCGGCTGCAAAGCTTGCAGGGGGGTTGTAAGGAGGAGACGAAGTTGAGGATGGGAACGGCGGTGTACGTATAAGGTGACGGGGAGGGGGAAGAGGTCGAATGGCGAAGGGCGGGGAGTTGTGGGGAGGGAGGAGAGTGGGGAGGGAGGGGGGGGGCTGCAGCAGATGGGACCTTCTTACACGGGAAGGGCGGATACCCGGCGGCGCGGGTGGAGAGCGGGGCGGGAAAGAGAGAGACGGCACAAAAGCGAAGAGAGGTAAAGGTGGTGGCTTAAGCGCCACGTTTTTTTTTATGGCTATCATTGCAGTTGAAGGGTAACGTAGTGATCCCCATCCCCAAAGCGGGCGAATCAATGATTGGTTCAACCAATTCAACTATTCCTCCATCCTCGAAAACAAGGAGAATGGAGCAGCGGCTTCGGAGAAAAGCAATGCGTGCATATGCCACCAACTTCTCTGGGGCGCAAAGATGAGGAGAAAAGGAATGAATGGGATTTTTGGAGAAGCGTCAAATCGGCGTTGGCCATCTCCATGGTGGCGACATGTCTTCTCCCATATAAAGAGGATGGATACTCATCGTCCCATTGATGGGGATACCATATGCTCTCGTCAAATAAAATATTAAAAAATTATATCGGAAATAAATAATTTTATTCGTTTTATTATTATTTTGTATATAAAAAAAAAATATATATATATATATGTTTATATTTTATATTCATAAAGTTATCGACTTCAGGAATAAATTTATGGCTCTGCTGGAAAGAGGGAAATGAAAAATGTTCTCATTTTAAGGACGTCGCGATAAAAATAATGCCCGAGAATAAAATAATACTTTTTCTCCTCTTTTAACGATTCGATAGGATTTCGAAGGACGTACTCCGAAGAGAAATAAAATGCAGGATTGGTGTATTTTTTTTCCAAATATTTCGAGCGGAGTAAGAACTCGGTGGCGAATGGATGGTTGGCCGAGTCGTCACACCTGAACAGGGTCGGAACACACCATCCACTCTTTCCTCCGCTTTAAAAATTTCGGTGTGAAACTTTTATCACAAAGAATGTCGAGTAAATGCTTAATGCTCTATGCATATTCGCGTTACGCGGCACAAGATGGCGCGCGTTAAATAAATGGCAACGCTAAATTGCATAAAAATTTATGCCGCCATGATTTTATACGACATTAAGGCGATGCATGGCCGGAGACCAACGTTTCAGGACACTTTTTTAATATCCATCGCGTACTCTAGCTATTTTCTTTGATGATAGCTCCATGAAAAATGGATGGAAAACTTTACGTACGTCAATGGCGTGGTTTTAATCTCAATAAAACGTCTTTAGGACCACGGATGTGTTACTTCGGTCAAACTTGATCCTTAAAACATGGCATTATTGAGAGAGAGAGAGAACTTTTAAAAGAAAAAGCAGCATAAAAATAACACACATGATCTATTATTGTTCAACATACCCTCTTTCAACAAAATACTATGAAGAGAAGTAACAAAATTTTATGATAATATTGATCCGTGCATTATGTGCAACCTTTTTTTTACTCGTTTTACACTCCAGATATTATTAAGGAGAAGTAAACAAAATTTGATAACACCACAGCAAAATAGTTAAAGTTGAAATATGTACATATGCATTGCACTTGGAACGAGTTGAAATGATATAATAGGGATATTATTTCAACTCAGCCAAAAATGATGGTGCTTTTATTTCCTTGCATAAACTACCACGATGCATTCAAAATTTTGAGACAAACCTTCCGTGAAGGAAATGCTCAAAGTCCTTAATCCAAAACTCCAAAAGAAATTACGGCACTTATGTAAACGAACGCATAAATTTAAACCGCGTATACTATAAAGGCAGTAAAAAAAAGCATCCTGTAACCCATTTCTTCTAATGGCACTGAAAAACAAACAGAAGCTGCGGGAGTGTTGGGTCTCAAAAAGAAGAAGACGAAAAAGTGGTGTGGAA
Organism: Hetaerina titia; assembly: GCA_037158775.1. NCBI lineage: Eukaryota > Metazoa > Arthropoda > Insecta > Odonata > Calopterygidae > Hetaerina > Hetaerina titia. The sequence continues at coordinate 45,262,745 of CM073771.1, forward strand.
TAAAAGGAAAAGAAAATCCTTCGTCCGCGCTTTAGGGAGAGCACGGGACAGCCAAGATAACGGGAGGGAGGGAAGAAAGAGCTCTCATCCGTCAAAATGGCCCATCGCGCGCAACCCTTGAAAAACTTAAAGACACGGCCCGAAGGAATATGAATAAAAAAATGCTCGCGGTTAAAAAGGGAATATAAAGTTTACGGACGGAGTCTGGGGAAAAAAAGTTGGTGAGGGGGAGGTGAGTGGGGAAGGTGGAGCGTCGGGTTTGTGGGAGGTGTTAGGGGGTTAAAAGGTGCGGGTGAGAGGGGGGGGAGAGAGAGGTCGGTTGGTTCAAGGGGAGTCGGCATTTTTCAAAGGCGTCACAGAGTACACAGACAAGGGAGTGCTGGTGTGTGGCAGTATTGGTGTGAGGTTTCACCGGAGCGTGCGTTTGTGGTGGAATAAAGATGGATGGAGTCCTCTCCCTTCCGCCTGGTTATTTTCTCCTTCTCTTCCCCCCGCCCCCCGACCTGCTTTTCCGATTGAGCGAAGGGGAGGGGCCTACGCGACAAGAGAGCGACGGAGAAGAAAGGACGACTGGAAAGAAATTTAAGAGAGGGCGTGATACTTTAGCAAGACTTGGATAAGACAGAAGCGGTCATGGATTCCGGGACTGGTCAAGCCTCGAGACTCTCTGGAGAGTAGGAAACATCAACCAAGAGAACTCTTGCGAAGAAAGTGGGCGAAGTGAAGGACGCCCCACACCCGCGAATCCGGAGCGCCACAGAGGATAGGCGCACGAAAGACCGCCGACACCAGCTCGCAACGCCGCGAAATACGAAACACAGTCGAGAAGGGAGTTGTCGCCCCTAACGAGAGTGCCTTGGGAGAAACCTCTTCCCTTCCGCCACTTCGCGACGGCTGGATTTCCCGTCACAAATATTTGAAATGCGTGTCGAGCCGCGTTGGAACGGAACACCGACGAGGGAGAGACGAAAAGAAAATAAAAAGACGAAGTGAAAAGGATTTATTCTAAACTAACACGATTTTTGGAAGGTGGGGGGACAATGCCCCCATCGCTCGGGGTAATAATCCACCCTCCCCAACTCCCACGTCCTTCCCAAAGAGGCATCCTTTAATTCATGTTCCAAACCCCCTGGTGAACGACAATAACGCGTCGGTGGCGTCCGTCGCCACGACGATAATAATACGAGAAAAAAAAACCAGGAAAGAGGCCGAGGTACGTCTTGAAGTGGTGCGAGGGAGGGGAGGAATAGGGGTCGAGAGGGTTAAGGGAGAGGGAAAAATAGTATCTTTAGGGTGCAAAAGAGAGAGGAAGGAGAGGAAGCGACGGGAGGAAAGAGGGGAGACGACGTCCGACACGACTCCGATGCCTTGGAAAACAAACAGGCGTCCACAAAGGGGGAGGGGACGAAACGGGAATAGTGCAGCCGCGGGAGGGAATTAGAGCGGGGGAGGCGGAGAGAGGCGAGAGGGTGCTCACCGAAAAAGGCTTGGGCACGGAGGGAGAGAGACAACAAGCGACGGGGGAATAAAACATAAATAAAAATGAGCGGGACGAGACGATAATCAGAGGACGATCGAGGGTGGGAGCGGATGAGGGAGGAGGGCGAGGAGAGGAGAGTGAGGGAGAAAAAGAGGAAAAACCAAAGGCGCATTTTAAATGTAAATTCTCTTTGAAAAAGCTTAAGGGAGTTGGACCGGCATTTATGAGAACGTCAAAAGAAAACAAAGCTGGAAAGGAGCTTAAAACTTACTCTTCAGGAATGGGAGTATGTAAATTAGGCGTCATAAGAGGATATAAAAAATAATTACAAATTTATTTCCAACAATAGGAGAAAATAACCGGTGATTCAATTGTGGTCGTCCACGAAAAATTCGCAAATTTCCTTAGCGCAAAGCAACTGCATTTGCAGACAAAGAGGATATATAAAAATAAACCACCCCAATATAAACCGGCCAATAAAGACATAGCGACCATTGTTTTAAGGATTTTGGAATAAAGTGAACTTTTTCCGTTCAAACATTTTAAATGAAAATTTTGTGTAATCACAGGTTTAATAATTTATATTTTAGTTTCTGGAGGAAACAGTGCAAGAAAATGGTCGAAAAATGATACCAGAGATTTAATTATTATTTCTGGAATTAACGCAATCGCTCCTAAAATATGAAAGTCAAGTTTTGTATTCAAAGGCTGACGATATAAGGGACATAAGAATTGTAATTTTACTTAGGAATATTGAAATTTTATCGATTCTTATTTTCCATAGCCTTACTGATTTCATTTGCTATTAATTTGATACTCATATAATACTCTTCCTTAATTAACACTAATTCCAAAGATTTAACTATCGAAAAAGAAATATGCACCTTATCCATTATTTCAAAATGAGGCAGACATGAAGAACGAGCCAAATAAGTTGCATTAAAAATTACGTATTCGAAGAAATGAAGATAGTGATGTCGATATTATCACATTTTCAAATAAAAGAACACTAGGCGGTGATGATCTAGTATTTTAAAGTGATTTCGCATACATGGACCACTCGATTAGAACGGCATTAAGAAATTTGACAATTCTTCACGAATATGCACATTATTTAAAAACAAAGTTAACGTTGAATATAACGCAGATTAGCTCACTTTTATATAACGAACTTGAGTTTATTCCGAATCTGTGGTTGCATAAGTATCTGCCACTCATCATCGTCATTAGAAATTTCTCAATCTTACGATTTATTTTTAGCTACCAATTCACAATCAATCCCTTCCTTCATTTAAATTTTCTTGCCTTTTCACTTTACTCATTTGACTCAATCTAGGTTTTCAATTTCAATAGCCCCTTAAAAATTTCTTTATTGTAGTTTTCAGTAAATTATTTCGCACCAGAACGCATTCATTTAAGCCGAATTCTCCATTCTTTTAGGGACTTCCGTCAGCCAATCTATCGGATTATCATCATTCTTCTGGAGCACTCATTTACAACAATTATAATCTTCCTCTCTCTGCTTTTGCTATAGCCCATGCAACGGTTATTTAAATGTAAACCATGTGCTTCAAGAGAAATGAGTGTTTTTTTTTATTCGGATGGATCGTCTTCTCCGTTTCTAATATCATGCCTACTACTACTCTCTTTCTTCTGATGTCATTACTCATTCTGCATGCGGCAAAGCTTTTCTATTGTTCGAATGCGTCCTATTCAGATTCCACCTCAGAATTATCTTCTCTTCTTTTAGAAAACGATAAAACGGAAAACTCTGCTTGGAAAGTGGTAGGAGTGAAGGAAACATTTACCACAACCCGATGCCAAATATGGCACTTACATTACTTATAAGAGAGAGGATTAATGATTCCCACAAAGGAAAATTAATTATTCCCATCATTGATTTTTCAGGCGTTATTGATTTTCAAGACAACAACCATTTCATGCCTCACCTTATGTTCTTCAACATGTCGAGTATATCTTACTAAAGCCACAGTGAACTTCGATTCAAAAGAATGTCACCATTGAAGTCTACAACTATGTATTGAAGTACAATCTTGTGTGTCAAATAGTTTCGTCATTAATGCTCATCAGTGCATAAATTCTTACTTTCCAAAGAAAGAACAAGATGTGTGAAGAATGATCTGGTACTTTCCCGGCGAATAATCTTGGAAAATAAGATGTGTGTTCGTTGCATTGACGAATATTCATGATTTGAAGAAATTTAACATAGTGTTTCTAGAGGAAGCAACAGAATTTATAATAATTTTCTTCGGGAAAAAATAACGAGCAATTCAATGAACAACACAAACAGCTGTAAGTTTGGAATTCCACGAAAATTTAGTCAGCTACATTTCACTAATCCAAAGGCTAGATGGAACGACATTTCAAAAATATTAATTTGATTTCGATCAGGAGGTCGATAAAAGTTCTTATCGGTATATACTTCCCTCATTCGATAAAAATTCCAAAATTAAAAAAAAAATATGAATGTACCATTGTAACTAAACAATACGATGGTAACACCAATGTCCCGGGATTCAAAACTGAAAATCTGCTTTATTGAGGCGAATTCATTTGCTTTCCTCCAAGAACGATCGTTGCAAAAGGTGGTGGTTAGATCGAAGAGGAGAACGCAAAATGGACCGAGTAGGAGAGAACGACGAAGGAAGCCGGTGGATGCGTATCGCCGAGGAGAAAGGAAGCAAAAGCTCAGAGGCAGTGAGGGTGAGGGAGTGGAAGCAACTCCCTTCAAGCAAGGGGTGGCCGGTGGCGTGGGCGGGCAGTTGAGAATAAGAGGTTTGCCGCGGGGGATGGAGAGAGGGAGGACGCAGGGAGGAGAGGTTGGCTGGTGAGGTCTAGGAGGGCTGGGAGGGTGAGAAAGGAAGGGGGTCGGGAGGGGAGTGAAAGGGGGTTGGACGGGGAGGGGTGAGGATCGTGCAAGAAGGGACACGATGTTTGCACAGCGGCCATCTTGGGGAGCGGTCAGGTACACGCCAAGGAGCTCGACGAGATCGAGGCTGTGCCAGCCTGCTCTCTGACTCGGGAGAGGCGCAATAAGGGCATGTAAGCGGGGAAACTCAGACGGGAAAAACACGGTGGTTCCGCCCGTAGGATGGATATAAAATACTGGTATCCGGAGCTACCACAGATTATTTTTATTTTCCCCGATTCAGTGGTTTCAAGCAGCGCTAAAGATAAATGGGAGTTGTCAGGCATTTGGGTATTTAAAAAAACCGAATTTCGGTAAGCGTGGCGTAAATAACTCATTTCTGTAAACACTCATACGAGTGTAATATTTATATGATACTTAAAATAGCATATAATAATTAATTGTCTCATATTATTTTGATTTGCGATAGTTATTCAAAACATTTTGTATGTATTTCCTCATGAGACCATGAAGAGGAAATTCAAATAAAAATTTTTTATGCAACATGCTTTTCTGGTGTCATTGATTTGCATTAGAAAGAAAAAATACAACTTGTATTCATAGATTAGGCTTGTAAGTGATGGGATATTACATTTATTTCACAGCAACGGAAATATTAGCACACGAAGGTTGAACCTTCATTGAAGTACGAATCAAATTATTAGAATTTCAAAAGCGCTTTCCTTAGTACTAATAAATGTGACAAAAATTAACATTACAACTTTAAGTCGCATTAAAATTATAAGTGCTAACTTAAGGATCGCTGTGGCGCAGACACTCAACATCCATCAGTGGCACGTACAACACGATGTATCACGATGCTCCTTTGATTGGCAAAACATTCTCTCGGATGCGCAAAAGTCGCGAGCATGCTCACCGTCGCGTCGCTTGCCGTGATTCCAAGCGCTAGGAAGCACGAGCAAAGGACCCATATCCTACATCGCACGGAATCGACAACGACCACGCAGGAGTTTCACGTTTTCGAATTATTCGTGAGATTGGGCACTCAAAAAAGTGGTTTCAGCCGACGCCGTGGGGGTTTTCGAAGTCGCGTCGGCACGTTCGTTCTCGGGTCAAAGAATTGTGGATGGGGAAGGGGTGGGGGAGTGTCCGAGCGGGGGTGGCGGCGAAATCGTCGCCCTCAAACCACTCTGGACGACGACGACGCAGAAAAAAAAATCTTGAACGAATCTACGTTTGGCTCGGGGAGGCAGATGCGGATCGCTCGCGGAATTAAACGAGGAGCAGGGAGAGCGAGAGAGCAAAACACGCCAAACTATTTATCGCGATGGAGCGGGAGTCGGAAAAGAAATCAAGGGATAAACTTGGGTTTCCGAGCCGATGCCCACCCGAGCAGACACTGCCGCGCGCGGACATTGGACACAAATGTACACAACCCGGGCGAATTCGGGAATTTAATTAATCTAGGGTAATTAAATACGAGGGCATAACGGGATAAAATATGGAATCCTGTTATAGTGGTCCCTCATTCAATATGCATGCGCCCCACATATATACACGTATATAAATTATGAGCCCCGCCGTCATGCAACATTCAATTTTAATCGTAAATAATTTGATTTCTGCACTGTATTGTTGCGCGGATAAACGGAGAAATGGTCGGAATTAGGGGGAAGAGCGTGGAGGGGGGGACTGGAGAGATAAAGGACAGGGCAACGCAGTACTTCGCGTGCGGGGAGGGGGGAAGAATGGAGCGATGCGGAAAGGACTATTGGATTGCCGGCATTATGCTGGATAACGGCTCTCCGATAATGAGAATGCGGGTTCGAAGATACATTTTCAAATGCAAAGGGACCCCAAAGGACGGTTATGAAAATGCCAGGAGGCCCGTTATAGAAATAATCATTTGTTAGCCCGGAGCTATAAATAACAATTAGGTCTCACAAACACTTCCGCGTGACTCTGGCGCATGCATTGTTTGTTTAATTCGCTCAGGGTGGTTTGTATGCCAGCCATTAGTAGACTTTTTACGGCTAGACATCGGATGCAGACTTTCCCGGCTTTGCGTATCGAACAGCGACGAAGCGCGTATTTAATCATACAGCCGACCGTGGAGTCAGAAATCCCAAGCCCCACATTGATAGCACAATGCACTAGGAGATAATCAAACTTCGTAAAAAGTTTTTGGGAATCAATACAAATATTTCTTGAAATAAATTTTCTCGGAAATGAGAATCGGCGTTGTCTTCAAGCGTAGTTACAATTAAGTTTGAGCAACAAATGACCGCCATTCAACTGAAGGTTAGCTCACTTTAAGGCGAAATTGGTGACGCTCGTAAGAAATACCAAGGAGACGGAGAAAGGAAAATATGTTATATTGCTCTTCGCAAAACAATGTATACATATTAGGAAACAATTTCTTTTAAAAGTAAAAAAAAACTTAAGAAAGGATTCTCTTCATTCTATCAATTCTCAGTCGATCGGCTTCACGTGGATAAGGGGAGCGTGAAATGGAGTGAATGCACTCTCGAACAAAAACGTTAAAACAGGCTCGCGATGATCCCAGCTGCTGGAGCAATGGACGAAGGGATCCGATGCTGCAGCCGCCGGCAGCTTTGTTGAAAGGGGTGGTGAGATCTTCTGTGGACCGAAAGGTGGAGGGAGGGAGAATGTTGGATGGGTGGAATGGGTTATGGGCGCAGGGGTAGGCGAGTCGATCACGGACGGACAAAAGGGTTCACCAAAACCTTGGCCAACAGCTGCCCTAAACCCCGTCGGGAGGGGAATTTTGGGGGTCCGACATTCGCATGCTTTGGCATAGAAGTTGCTTCCATTCTTCTTTCTCGTGGGGTATCATCAAGCTCTTCCAGTCGCGAAGTGATTACGTGAATTAAAAACGCAAGATCGTGGCGCCGCCGCAGTCGGAATAAGCGTCCAAATTAGGCGAACCAGGCAGACAGGCTTTTGGTCAAGGGGAATCGAGGGTAAAGACCGAGGAGAAAAGAATTATTCACATCCAACGCGGCAATGAACCGAGAGTCCGAACCCTTTCCGTTGTACAACAGGGAGATGCGGGGCTATTTACTTGTAAAATCCCCTCGGTAACATAGCGAACCGCAATTAAAAAAGAGCCGAGGGTGGTAAGCTAATGAGCAAAAAGTCCTTTCCAACCACAGGAATCAACAATGCGGAGAAAAGGAGGATTACGAGCACCGTTTACAATGCGAGGAAAACTGAGAGTGCAAGTTGAATACGTTCATGAATCGCTGTGGAGTGGAGAACTCCCAAATCCATGACCATATAACCAAAGGTATGAACGTAAGTACGTCCTACTTTTGTGGTGTTCCATAAGGGTAAAAGCTGTACGTGTAGGGATGGAACTCCTAAAAAAAATGCGAAATGGAGATTTAAAAAAAAAAAAACAATGGAATAGCAAAATTGAAACGAGATTATCCGCATCGCAGATTTTATCTCACAAATGCCGGATGAAGATGCATCCAGATGAACAGTCGAAGTCCAGTGATTAAACCTTCCTATTCGACAACATGTAAGAATCACCAGTAATCTTCCTTTAACTTCGGCTAAAAAGGCGAATTGACGTAGTGGCAACTCCGCGGCTGTTGTTGACTTCGCAGAAAAAAACTAATCTTCCGAATTAAAATAGAAAATGAAGGCATGGATCAATATCGTCGGACGAAGATATTACTTCGGCCGTTCTTTCCATGTCGTTGTACTAAACTCATCAATCAATATAAAAATACAGAAGTTACAGATAAAGCCGAAAAAGGTGGTTTAAAAACGTAAAAAAACTAACAATCATTATTTCTATATCGGCCATCTCGAGAAATGGACACAAATGAATGAGTATCTTCTTCCACGACCACTGCAATCCCTGAAGGAGTGGGGGAGGGCATGAAGGATTTCAGCAAAAGATACACGTTTCCTGGAAGCGCGACGTCTTGGAAATCTCGCAGCTTCGCCGTTCGGTGCACATTTTTCTCTCTCGCAACGACCCCAAGCCGTGATCCGAATGTAGAAGGGAATGTTTCATTTTATTTTTAAAACAGCCCGGGAGTTTCAGGTCGCTTTCACACTCCCAATGGCTCATGAGGGCCGGCCTCATTAAGGGTAATTTGCGACGTAATTAAGTCTATCTGTATGCAGCAACGCCCTGCAAAACCTCCGTTTTAGTTTTCCTTTTGAATGGCAACGCATCCCGTTTCCTTCTCGTTAGCCTCCACCGCTACCTCCACCCCAACGTGGCCTCGCTGGATCCGCAGCCGGGTTCCTTCCTCCGACCCAACGCCTGATTCATCCCCACTCCCCATCTCTCTCCTCACCTCACACCTTCCACACTGTACAGAGTCTTGGGCGAAACCACCCCTTTATAGTCCGCACTTTCAATCCGTCAGCACAATTTCGTGGAGTAGTACCTAGGTAGGATTACGAACTCACCAAATACCATACAGAAGGAATAAAGGAAAATGCGGAAACCAAATTCTGGAAAAACCAACGCAATACTCCAATTATGCGAATATAAATGAATAATCAAGTCAGAGAAAGACCGCGTTAAGTACACCTCAGATTGAAGAAGGCGAAAGTTCTTTCGCAGGTACAGTACTCGCAATAAGGAGTTCGTTGTTGGCGAATTTAACTTATAGCATGTCAATGAATCATTTTTGAAAGAGCCGTTTGCATGTTGATACCGGTAGAGGTGTGGGGAAACACATGAAATGTTACAAAGTTCTTGAAATAAAAAAAAACAGTCTCTCGGGTTAAAAATATTTCAGGTAATCGTGTACATTGCCATCAATGTTAATAGTCCGATGTAAACGCCAAAATGTGCTGTTTTCAGACTAAGGCGAAATAAATAAATAAAGGCAAATGGACAAAGAGCCAGTTTAGCCATTGTAAGGAAGCGTAGTACTATGAGCAATTACACAATCCTCTTCATTTCTTTACAAATATAATTATTACGTATTCTTTATCCGATGACTAATTTTGCGTCTCACAGTCAGCTGTCGACACAGATTGAGGACCAGAAACATTTTCGCCACAGACGACAATGAGAATTTTCAGACGAACACACCAAAAGGTTTCCATGGCACAAAGAAAGCGTAAGAATCAACAGTGCGAGATAAGGCACTCTCATCTTAAGTCCTTCCTCGTTGATGGGAGAGCAAACGGCTAAAATGAAAGTGTCTTCCCATAACATACCTCCTAATAACAGAACTAATATCTGCTTGACACCTGGCCACTTTGTACACCGCTGGGAGGTATGAACGAATTGATAGAAAGAGAGGGAGAGGGAGGGGATGAGCGATCAGGGAATAAAAATTGGGAATGGGTAAGGATACGAGACAGAAGGCTTGAGTGATGGAGAGCGAAAGAGAGAGAGGGAAAAAGAGGTGAGAATGGGTCGTAAAAATGAGAGAGAGTGGTTTTACCGCGGGGAGGAACCGAATAGAATAACTCCCCTTGAACAAAGGCCCATGGAAAAAACCGGCGCAAGAGGAAAGTGTGACAGGAATATATACACTTATAAAAATTGACTGCGGCTTGTTACATGAATGGCAACCACTTAGCACGTTGGGTGAGCTCGAGTGACGGAAGGGGTGGGTGAAGGGACAGGGGAGGAAAGGAAGTACGCGACGAGGATCAAGGGGAACGGAAAGGAAACCAGCGAAGTAAATGGAGGTCGCTTTCTGAGAAGGAGGAAGCGTATTGTAAACGAGTTAAATGTGTGGACGATGAAAAGAGGAAAAAGCGCGCTAATTATTCAGAACAGGTCAAATACTTGGTTGATACACATGCATCAAACCTTTCATGGAGTGCACACGTCGGAAGAATAAGGGGCCGCCCTTAAACTAGGTTTCATTAGACGGCTTGAAGGGAAATTTAATAGAATGGTAAAATAGAAGTGTAAATTCGCTCACAGTAGGCCATACCTGGAATACCCAGCAAGTATTTGAGATACGTCGAAAGAATATATTTTAAGGAAATGGAAATAATTCGGAGAAAATTTGCTAGAGTTGTTCGAATATGCTACGAGAGGAAAGTAGATGAGACGGGTACGTTGGCGGCATTGGGTTAGGTGACCCTTCATTCGCGAAGAGAGCGGGTGAGAAGGGCAATTAGACAAGTACAGAACAAACGAAAACGAGTTACCTGCGACATAGGAAATTGTTATGACCAAGCATTACACTGGCAGCTTAGACCAACAGGATAACATAAGAGAGATAGAAAAGAGCAATGTCAGGTTAAATTACTCGCCTTCCCCTAACAAGAAATACGAGAATGATAACAAAATCAGACGCAACCACTACTACTTTCAAAATTGAAAAAAAATAGTAAAAAATTAACTGGGAAAACTCTCATTATTTCATGAAGTAGATAGGCATTCATGTGTGAACGTTTTGTACGAGTTAATATATGTGAAATATATTTATACAAAGGAGAATATCAATGGATAAAAGCTTGTGTCCCATCAACCCCTACCCAACGCCCTGCGGGAGCTTGTGTGGGTTTTGTGTTGATGTATAGTAGTCATCCACCGAGATCGCAGACCACTCAGGGGGAGATTTCTAAAATCTGGGATCAGGAAAGAAAATTATTAACTAACCGCGATACTTAAATATTAGAGGTCAAAATTAGTACTATGCAAAAATGCTCTCGTAAATGCTTCGGAGGAAACTAGTCGCCGAAAACAATGACGCGAGCTAAACATGAGAACCGCATAAAAATGAGGCGTCAAGCACAGGAGCGGCAGGGAGGAGGGTGAGCCACACATGCAATCTTCTCCCCGCATGAGGGGTCCTTCGTACTAGAAAATTTAAGTGGGGTGAAAGAATTAGCATTTGGGGAAGGAGGAAGGGGGGGAGTAACACGCGGAAGAAGGAGGGGTAAATGAAAATTTAAAAAAGGAAGAACGGGAAACAAGGAAAAGATATGGTGCGATTTCATTGCTTCCCCCTCATGCCAGAACAATTACGGTTCCCTGAGGAGAATGAGGACTTCGGGCAAATCCTAAAGGATCGGTGGTGGTTGCACGCTAACCAGACGCACTACTTATCTTCTAATTACTGTGTGTCAACGTGTCATACTGACGAACAAATATGCGAGTTCTTTCGAAGTGGAGGAGCAATGGCGGAGAGTGTGAGGGAATGGAATCCCTTTACAGGTCCTATGCCCCCGAAAAAACTTCTCCCTCCAAATTAGAGGGAGAGAGAGAGAGAGATGAAGATGTAAAACGAAGTGAAGGGGGAGGGATGAAGTGCCAAAGCGACTCCTTTCCCCCTGCTGAGAGACAGGAGGAAGGAGAGCCATGCAAGCAAGGCAAGTGCATCGAGTGGCATTGAGGTTTGAAATGTACGAAAGATGAAGGACCAATGGAGATCACAATCGATGGAAAATCAGGCGAAAGAGATGTGAGTATAAATGCAAGGCTGACTCGTTGATTTACTGATATATTCCCCTGAAACAACTGCAATTCCAAGTAGACATAAAACTGTAGCTGTAAATGATGAAATAATCAGCCAAAAAGTAATTAACATAATTTCTATCGAGAATACGTATTGTTAACATTCAACTTAAGATTTACAATGCAAACAAAAAAAATAATTAGCAAAAATAGTATGGTAAAATAATAGTCAAGTACTACGCAGGCAAATGTACGCGAGTTGGGCTTTGAAATTTTAACCCACTTGCTACGCTCATTAAAGATGAATAACAACCGTATTCGAAGAGCTAGAAGGTGTATCACAACATCATATATAACAGTGGCATCATTTCCTCGTCGATAACATCCTTGTACGCGAATAAAATTCGGCAATAAGGAATTCCTTCGGCTCCTCAGCAATGAATGTATTGGAAAGATTAATCTCTCAACAATTCCCTTTTCATTGCTGTAAATTGAAAGAAGTGCAACGAAAGCGACGCTTTCCGCTGCAGTGCACTCTCTCATTAAGTACGCAAAACAAAATAGGATACTGTTCTCTTCGGAAGAAAACATGACACTACAGAATTGCCTTCAGTTTCATAGCCGATTCCTCATCCATTAAATTGATTGAGGAAAACAAGAACCCATCACATACACCTAAAATAACTCATTATTTTCCCTTGTTTGTTACATACCTAATGAATGCGCATTTTACCCCAATTCATAACACCGTTCAGAAAGTAGAAACTCTAAAAGAGTCCGGATTCACTTGGAAACTAACTTTTGACAATATTAGTACAGCATAAGATATAATTTTGACTTCGCAACTCAGCTCTCGCTGGAAGATGGAACCTCTTAAATCGCCCTGGAGAGTGGAGCACTGAGAAATTAGGCCCTGCATCGCCCCTGGAGAACGACTGGCTAGGGTAATGCCGAATGACTTTTGCACAACAGGAGAGGTTACTGCAAAGGAGGAAAAAGTTACTACTACACGCGTAAAATGCGAGGGGGACGGACGGTGCTCGGTGGTGAAGGACGGGAGTCAAAAGACTAAAAGTGAAGGGGAAGAACAACAGATGAGAGAGAGAGAGAGATTTGAAAAAAAGGGATGGCATTGGTTGCGTGAGATCACTATATAGAAAAGGATTGATGGGAACGTGAAATGAGCCCGCGTCGGGGTTGGACGCGCGGAGATGGGAAGGATGGAGTTGGTCGAGTCGAGGGCTTTTAGTGAGGACAGAAGAGAGAAGTGGAGGAGGGGGGCGAGAGCTTGGGGGAGCCTCGGGTATCCGCGCGTTATTTGGAATGGAGTGAGCGGAAAACTAAAATAAAGGCAAGAGGCGCGGAGGACGGCGAATGTTGTGAGGAGGGGGAGGGAGGGGAATTATCTAAGCTGGTCTGAGTGAGAGGGACATTCAGAAATGTGGATATGACGAGTTGGGATGGGGATACAACTCTTCCCACCGCCGCCGGAGTCTCGCCGTGTACTCTCGCAGCCTGGATGGGGTAAGTGCATGTGCCACTTGGCTCTTTATTTCCTTTTTTTATTTTCGGGACGAAGGGTGGACGGGGGGGGGGGCGGCACACGGCGACGGGACGAGGGAGGTGGGGGGGGGAGAACGGAGCAAGCGTGCGCTTGTGTGTGTGTGTGGTGAAGAACTTAAGTGAAGGTGGAGGGGTCCGCGAGGCGGAAAGAGAGGAGGTGATGGGGGAGGGGGGGAGTAATATTAAGAAAAGATTTGAGGGGTTAGACTGGAGCGTGTGGGTAAGAGGGGACTTGAGAAAGGGGTTGAAACGGGATCCTTTTATTTTTTTCTGCCCTGGGTGCGCACATGCATAAGTAAATAGATGACCAAAAATAAAAGGAGTAACGGCCTATATCTGGGAAGGCGCGCGCGCGTTCTCCACCTGCGACGTGAAGAACAAGACGCAGCCGCCCTCCTTGCGGATTCCCGTAATCGCGCAATAACGCATTATTCTCAGGTGGGGGCTTGTTGTGATTTCCCGGTGCCATAGACGCGGGCACGTAGCACGCTGTACGGAGCGAAGGGCTCTCTGTCCAATGACTTTAGTTTTTCGGTGGATAGTGTTGATAAAAAATTAATCTGGAAATATCTCCACTTATTTTCCATCTTGAACGCATTTTGATGAAGCAACGACATTTGTAATTACAAGCCGACAAGCATATGCACTGGAAACACGCGACTGAGATGAATCTCGAACAACGAACGACTTTCTGGAAGAACTCAAACACTGGATGGTGACCAGCTGAACAACAAGCGCGGCATAAAGTTCGAAGGGGATTTATTAGCAAAAGAATTTCGGCTTGAATTTCTCCTTAAGGATTGAAAAGAAAATGATAAACATTCCCCAACAGCATCCACGTCATACAATGTGAACAGCAACGATTTCAAAGAAATTCATTCGAAATGGCAAAGGAAAAACTGTGGGATTGGTTTGGGAAAATATCCCTCAGAGCCCGTATTATCCCTTATTTTTGCTTTCTGGCCGCTACTGATGGACACATCTTCCCCGGGTTCCGTTTCTTCCATTCGGCTCTATCTTTCCATAAGGTTTCCCTATTATGGAAACACCATTGTGCACCTAACACCTATGCCGAATGCTCGACTTGAGACCAAAACCTCTAAAACAAGACGGTTTTCGGCTTTCTCTCCGTACTGCGTTGTCTTTAGTCGAAGACTGTTTCTTCATACACGCCGGTGCCGTTTTCTTGTCAAGAGGTCCCAGTTAGGAGAGGTGAAACTTGTTAACTGAAGATGTTATCAAGATAGCTGGATCAACTATAGTCAATCAAAAGTAACACGGAGCGACAGTGGAAACCTGAACGGATGAATACATCGAGACATCACGGCGACCGGAAAACCAACCACGACCTTTGAGTTGATAGTCGGGCGCGTGACCAAAGAAAGGATCAGTGAGTGGGGATGGCGATTTAAACGAGTGGGAGGGAATGCACCATGTTGACGAGGAGGAGACAAAAAATGGACTGGGTGATCAGTAGGAGACGTGCGATTCGGAAGGTGATTTGAGGATAAGATCGTGAGAGGGCGGCGCCGTACACGTAACGGACATACAAGAAAAGTGCGCGGAAATGGCTGATCGACGGTGTTGAAGGGAGAGCCTGAAATGGTTAAGTCCTCTCACGAGGGCGTCGCCCGTTTTTTCGATAAAGATGTAGGAGAAGAAGACTACGTCAAATCGATGGGTTCCTTGAAAGAGACAAACTCTGTTCTGAAATATAAAACAAAATGCATTTCATTCTCACATTTTCTATCTGAATATAAAATGTTTACTTTTATTTACGTTTACTCGACAACTCTGATACAAATTCCATTTAAAATAAAGGCATGAACAATAAATTCGCGAGGTACTTGGGTCTAATCATAAATCAACATTCTTTCTTAACAATGTTAACAGAGAATTAAGTGAGCGAATCAGTGAAAGAATCTTGCCAAGCAAGGACAGAGTTGAAGAGAAGAAAGATGACAATGACATTAATAAAGAAGATGTTGTGAACCACCAATAACATGCTTTTTCACAGTAAATATCATTAAATGTGAAGACCTGCCATTAAATCATAATTAAAGTTTGCAATTGATCAACTCATGACAGTTAAGGAATATTGGATGGAATATATGTGGAATTTGTCACCATAAATCAAGCGGATTCTCCAAATGTCGGATTACCAATTTTTAAAATATAGATTACAATTTTATTTTGTTAGCTCAATGAATTTCTTTCCTCCTTTTCGTCGGAGTAACAATCTTATCAAACAAAAGACATTAATTGTCAGCATATAAGTCGATTCTCCAATTCCAACACAGATCAAGCCACGAGGAGACCAGAAAGCCATCCTCCGAATGCTACTGATGCTAGCAATATTATTTTCAGGACTGAGAATTCTAAGCTACTTCTAAATACATTTGACACTTCGAATGGTGACACTGGTGCACGCGACATGTTTGGGAAATGGATTGCGAGGGCGATTCAGAGGAGAAGTCTTCGCTTCACGGAGTCCAGGACTCCAAAAAACCAAAGTGTGTCTATCAACCGCTGGGATGTGACGAGTTAACGGATGGACAGACGAACGGACGAACTAAGGCCAAAACCTTTTACTCTCGAGGAGATTCGGCTGCGTGGTATTCAGGGGGGGAGAGGACTTGGGGGCGGGGGACGTGGAAAGGATTCTGAAGGGTTGTGAGGATGAAGGAGAGAGAGGGGCGGGAAGAGAGATGAGCGAGGAGGACCGTCGATACAACTGGGGGTGGAGTGGAAGGTGAAGGGCAGTTTGGGGGGGGGGGGTGGAGAAGGTTGTTATTCGGAGGGGCGTTGTGAGACGACGGGCTTTGAGGGTGAGGGAGAAAACAAAAGGGGGGGAGGTGCTCTAGGTAGCCGATGGGTACATAACACTTGACTCTCTGCACAGCTCGCACCACAACTGTAAGTGGCATGCAAGGGTCCATTACCCCACCTCCTTCCCGCCAACTCTCTTCCTCCTACTCTTTGTCTCTCTCTTGCCACTCATCTCTTAAAAAAATGGGGAGGGGGCGGGAGAGGGAGGAGTTTGCAATTGGCCATTATTACCGCATGAGTTCGTTAGCATGGCTTGTTACCACAAGTTCGAATTAAGTGCGCGTAAAAGTAGCAGCATTAGTGGGGACGCCTGGGGGTTGGGAAGAAAGTGGTTGCCTCCGATAAAAGCGGAGGTGGGAGGAGGGTCGCTTGCTGGGCCCTGACCATTTATTCTTCTTCCTCGAGGACCAGGGCATGCCCGTCCTCCTACCTCCCCATCGCCGAGCTGTGGATTTTTCGCAGAAATTTGACGGGATTTTTTTTTAGAGCAGGAGAACATACAAATGCCTTCCCACTAATTGTCTCCGTCACGTCCTCCATGACCGTGAAAATGTATTAATTAAATTTTAAATTGGATCGTCTAAAACTTTTTTCACGGCCCACCATGCACGGGTAAATATTTGCTCACACTCCCCCGGATCTCCCTAAGAAGTCAAAAAAAAACCTCAGCCCGAAACAATTAATTAGGGGCATCACGTCAATTTCATTTTTACTGATGACCACGATATGCGAGATATTCTTTAATTAAAAATGGATGACCCAAGGGAATTCGCTGGGCGAAATTTGTAAGAAATATTTACCAGATCAGTTTTTCTGGAAATAAAGCAGTAATAATCCTCGAACTAAGAAAAAAGCAGAATATATATGTTTCTATAACACTTTTGTGAAAGTCTCACGGACGTGAATAAAAATGTATATATAGTTAGCACTAGTGGACAAAGACAAAAACACATGAAAACACAACTGAAGTAAAGAAACTCACTAGGTATCGAATTTTCGGTGATCTACCTTCCTTTCTCAAGGAAGAGAAGGACAGAACTTCGGAGCGTGGACCACCGAAAATTGAAAACATAGTGAGCTTCTTTTTTTTATATATCTGTTTTATACACACAACGTGTATTGTTACCTTCACTCTAAGCCGTGTGAAATAAAAACGTAATCCAACTGATAAGACGACAATTTAAAACAGTTCCAATTTTCCATACGCGCGCCTCATATTTCAGTCGCACATTGTCGCAATTCAGACGCTTTTTCACATCCAAGAACCCAGGTGGCCTCATCAACCCCATATTTCATCGAAGGAGGGAATTAACATGATCACTTCTTGTTGAAGAAAATCATCTAACTTAGGCATTAGGCAAAACCGTTAAATTATTATATCGTAATTATTATAATTAAACGTTCCACCCCATTTCTGAGATAAATGCAGACGAAAAAGGTAAACAAGCTCATAACATACACGCATGCAGATAGCAGTCATCGCTCAAGAAAAAAGAACTAAGTTCATAGAGGAGATGAGAAGGAGGAGGAGGTAGGAATATGGGTCGTCTTCGGAGAATTGGGAGGAGTATGGTAGGGTAGTGCGGGGGAGGAGGCATGAGGATGAGGAGAGGAAATAGGGAGCAAGAAAGGGAGTCGGAGAGAAAGCGAAGAGAGTGGCAGGTAGGGTGGGCGGGAGTGATGTAAGGAGGGTAAGGGATCCCGCGAGGCGTGTTGACTGTCATCGGCACATGCTCCTTCTGCCGTCACACACACACACGCCCATCCAAGGAACTCCTCGTCGCCCTTCTTAACAAGGAGTAGGATGTCTATAACCTCACTCCCTCTCACACTCTCTCCCGGATTCCCTTCTCGCCCTAACAGCTACTCTCACTCCCTTAACGTACACCCCACACTCACACTCTCACTCCCCCTGCACCGTCAAGTCTCCTACGAAGATTTTCAAACCAGCTTCACGCGCGCCACACGAAACGCGTAGTAGTCGATATCTTCGCAGCGGGCGATGCAAATGTCTCAGGAAATAAATCACACGCCCGGTGCTTAGAGCCACGAGCAATTACAATTATTTTTATACGGTGAAAACAGGTCTCATGAAATTTTCCACGAGGTAGTTTCAAAACCCGAGGTTTCTGTTCGTGGATGAAGAAACACATTTAAATCCACTTAAAGAAGGTTTGACAACAACACTTTTCTCGACGCCACTCAAAGATAATAATTCAGTACAACATTAGGTAGTCCGACGTAAACCATTTAGCAGCATTTCACTTTTTATAAGACGTCTCCGCAATCAACCGGGAGGCGTAAATGTATGACTTCAGTGACCCTAGGTATTAAAGAGCATAATATATTTTTATTACGTCTTGATTTGACATGAAAAAGTACGGACCTAAACACCCTTTTATCAAGGGATATATTCTTCATTGCAGTTAAGAGAGGCAACATAAAAATCTACTATATATCTAGCCCTTAGTATCAATGTAGTCTAACCCATACTATACTCTGCGAGGTCAATGTAACACGGTTGTACTACGTAGAACTGAAACCAAATGAATCCCAAATTAATCAAAGCCAAAAGAATCCCAGAATGGTATTGGTACTCCGAATGAAAATGATAATGGCCCAGAGTGACCATATAGGTAGTAATCGTAAGACCGAAACTTTCTTCACGCTGATCTAAATGTCGAATTTGATTTAAATAATCACGGATTGTCATAGTACTATAAATTCTCGAAAATAAATGGATCATTTTTTTACTCCGATATTTGAGGAGTTGATATTATGTTAAATACTCCGTGAAAATATCCTGCGTTAAATATAAAATAGTTGAAGACTAATTTATCTGAATGACCTGGCGATCACCACTAATCACTAAGGTTACAGGAGTGTTTCACCCCTTCCCGCCCTCCCATCCCCCTCACTTCCAACACGCACCATCTCACTTTCGTTCCCGGCCACCTTCGCCTTGGGAGCACGGATGTCGAGCAGAAACTCACCGCTGGCACAGCCGAGGTAATCGATAAGCACGTTGTCTAGCGAGAGCAAGACTGCGCCGGAGGATCCCTAGGGAATATACGGAAGGCAGTGGGAGGGGGCGAGGTAGGCTTTCTACGGAGCACCCGATACCACACAAGCATGCATGCACTAACGCCGATCGGTTAGAGAGGAATGCTCAGTCAAGTCTCACACACCACGGTCTGCATTCGGCTACGGGGGTTGGGTTCGCGACCGACTGTGGAAGCTAGTCACCGATGAGAATTTCCTCCCCCTCTATGGTTTTCTTTTAGCAAATTTAGTCCAATTCCGAAACACTGTTTTGACGTGTAAAACCATAAGGGGCATACCACCGAAGATTCGAACAAAAACAAAAATAACGATATTCCAGTCGAGGGTTGGTAGTCCATCTGTGTTTTTTACAATTGATGTCCTTCCTACCTTCTCTCTGTGCTTTTTCTAGCATAGCACGTATATATTTTTAAAGAATAACTGTATACTTACATCTTGTGCCAAGCACCCCTGCGAAACATAGTGAAGCATCCGTCAATGTTCAATTGAATTCTTGGATGCATTTTCAACTTTATTAAATTTCGTCACGCATTTTTTCGCAATAACTAATTAAAAATTTTTCACTCCTGATTTTACGCACATCAATCACAGTATTCCTACTAAAATATTTCAGTTGGCATTGTCTTCCGCTACTGCTTTCAGAAAAAATAAAAAATTGATAAAATTCAATGAAAATCTAAACCCTCACTCATGGCTACTTGGGCGCACAAATTTTTACGAATAAATTTATTTTAGTACTCCATTTTCATATTAATGGCAATATCTCTCGAACGAATATCCTCAATCCGTTTATCGAAGAAAAAAATGGAGTGAAACGTGCTGAGACAAGCTTGCTTCTTATATAAGAATGTAAATTTCGATACACGGGCAAACAAAATAATAATTCCACTTATATTATTTAGGTCCTTTATATTCTGCGAACTTGGATATTAAGTTACTCCTTGCGATAGTCAAGAACTTTTAATCTCGTAAGTCGTGGGGCGCACGGAAGAATTCTGGCAGAGAGTTAGTTATTTGAAAACTTCTATAAATCTATCTGTTGCTCTCTCGTCCAAGAATGCATATTTCGAAAACCTTCAAATCTCACAGGAACTATCGCTGGCAGAATAAGATGCCGGGAACACGACGGCTGTAGTTCTATACAACGGGGAAATACTTTTCTTTAGAATGAATTTTCCGAAAAAAAAATCACCTCGACTCATGACTCTTCCATTCAAATAAAACATGTCGCCGAAGAAAAAGAAATAAACAAATTCGGCACATTTCAAAGTTCCAAGAAACATGTCTAAAGTTAACTCCACGCATAAATGGTGACTTGAGGTAGCACTTGAAATCACCAAAACTTAACGCACCATTCGTTGCCAGAAGGCACAATTTGGAATAGCGTGTAATGATTCATTTTTTTCATGAGAGAACCAATACCACCATTGAACTGTACCGGAATTTAAGACGAGAATGGATGAATAGCACTTGGTCGGACATCAAGTTTCACATCCATGTTGTAATTAGATACATAAAAAATTTATCTGGAAGGCCCAATGACTTTCGTCAACGAGCAAGGGTGAGAGGGGAACGGAGGGAGAAACCATATGCTAAATGCAACTTAAAGACCTGAAAGTTGAGCGTATGTGAGCCACCAAATGGAAATCACACGCCATTAAGTTGTTGATTTATCCCAGTATGCCGAAGAAAGCCACGCAAGTTTTGAGCAAAGGTACACATTTCTGTCAAACCACACCAAGGGTACTTCAACATATTTTATTCCACATGAAAAAATCCTTAACCCAAGCCGTCATTACGCCAATCCAGCCGACTCCAATTCTGAGCTAACCCTAATATAAAAACACCCGGCATTCGTAAATACGTTTTTACGAAGTGTTCTACAAAACATTCGATATGTACGCCACCTAATACATAGTCAATATAATGGTGTTGATAATTTATTCTTCCCGATTTGCAAAGCTCGAGGGTTGACTCTGAAAAAAATGTAGTTAGTTCATGCACCGAAGAAGAAATGAATTCATAAGGCCTGTGCAAGAGAGGAAAATGATTATCGCCAAGAAATTATTGCTCTCCACGCTGAAACGTCCTCGGTTACGTCATTCCGTGACTTCGTGGAAGAGTTTACAGCTCACCTTAACGACATTGCCTCGTACTTTTCCATAATAATTATTTGGAAAAAAACCCAGTGTAATCAGTCGCATCGTAAACCTACGACGCATGGCGACATACTGATACTGGTTTAAAAACGTGTCGTAGAAACACATGACAAAAGGAAGGACGCTAATACTCAACCGAAATGTGTTCTATGTGTTAAATACTGTCAAATTCATTCCGTAAAAAATTTGATTTAAGCTTTCCATTTTTAAATTTCTAAGTCCGACAAACACAAATTGAGTGCATCCACCTAATGTGGAAATAATTTTTCTCACCATCAAAAAGGCTGGATTTCACGCATTCATATAAGCTCAAAGGCAAAGAGAAGAAAATGTACACCCAGGGATACGAAAGAAGACTAGTGAAAAATGATATCAACTCAAAATATAATATGATTTCCGAGGGAAGATTCCTGACAAAGGATATCGTTTGCGTAAATCTAACCATAAAGAGATTACGAATCGGCCGAAGGCATGAGGGATATCCTACCGGTCGACATTGAAAAAAAATATTCATGCAACCTCGACGCGGCCCCTTTTCAACCACGGCGCCGAGACGCCGGACGGAAGACAAAAAAGAATCTACGCCCGCGCGCGACACGGCGGAATGTTCCCATCGGCCAACCCTCCTCGGAATAGTCTAAGGGGTTACAAAAGGAGGCGGCACCGGATGCATCCGGCGCGAATACCCACGTGATTTTCGTTGAGCTGAAGAGAGCTGTGTTCGGCAGAAGGGAGTGGGAGGTTGGTTGCACGGGGAAGTTGAGGGAGGAGCGGAGGGCAACACAAGAGATGTGGAAAAACAAAGGAGACGCGAAAAGATTTTTTTTTCAACCCTCCCATCCTCCGACCCGGACAACTATCGCCACCACCACCTCCGACTCGGTCCGCTCGATCCCCACTCGGAACGAAAACAGAAAAAACGGCAAAATAAAATGCGGAAAACACGAAAGACTGCGCCGTCACAATCCACCCCTCCTCGCTCGGATATTGCATTTTTTCACACGGTACACCTCTGCGAAGGGAACGATATCGTGGGCAAGACCTTATACCACGTTTACCAAGTGCATGTGCGTTGGGAGGTAGATGGGAAGGGGAGGTGAAAGCGCTCTCGACCCGTCCACTTCCCCCATACCCCCCGAGCCCCTGCCGGTTGCATCTTCCACATCCGTCCGCGGACTCTTCCCTCCGTCTACCTCCCACCCTCCTCCGACCCGTATTCCCGAGTATTCGCACGTCGGGCCCGTTTTCACCCCGCGATCACCGCGCGCCAAAATCAGACACCAACGGCGATCGGGAAAGGGGAGGGACGCGGAGGAAAACTGGGGAGGGAAGGGCGTGAAAGGGGCTGTCTGAGAGAGACTCCGTTTTCTCTTGTACCCTTTTTTTCGGGAGGATTAAAAGAAATAGTAGAAAGAAACGAGCGCGATAAAATCGCTGTGGGGAAAAAAGAACGAGGACGGAGCATATAATATTGGGGAGGGGGGGGGGCGAGAGAGTTGGTTTGAGGGAGAGGAGAAGGCGAGACGGTTTTATACGCGAGCCGAAGCGCGAGGTGGGCCCCGCGAGGATCAAGCACAGAGGCGCGCACACAAAGGATGCACCCTTCGGTTGCGGAGTCAATATCGCGCGAGAGAGAGATAGCGGGAGGGGGATGGCAACATAAATGCAAGGGAGGAGCGATAAAGGCATGGGAGATATATATATAGAGAGAGAGCGAGAGAGAGAAATGCGTGGGTACATACTTTACAAACATGCACGCGGCAGGTTACGCCGATACATTCAGGAGGGAAATCGAACGTCAGCAAAATTATCTCCTAGGGCAGGAATATGAATGGGGATCAATATTTATCATTTAAAATCCAAGATACAGCCCGTGTGGGCAGCGGCGAAGCGTACGTTAACACTGCGGCTGTTTGTCAAAACATTTAGATCGCATCAACATTTTTATCCATGATTATATTTTCCAAGATCGATCGAGTACGTAGTGTCTTTATTTTTCATTTTTACGCTCGTTGAAAAGGGCATATTGTGCGTACGGAATATAACATACAAATCCATCAGTAGGCTAGATCAAAGATATAATGATGGATTTCCCCATTTATGCGATCATGGTATAAAAATCATATTGTCCATCACGAACGAAATATTTTGTACTCACTCATCTGAAGTCAGTTTTAAACTCTGAACTACAACAACGCGAAACACTTACCTGCAATAGAAAAGAAAATATTTGTTAGGTCTTTTGATAGGCACACAACATATGATCATTAAACAAATTGAGCAACAGATTTGCCTAATTCAAAAACAAGATATTTGACACGATTTACATATTCAACTGACGCCAGGGGATGACAGATGACTCCAGTTACTCAAAAATATTCTAAAATATGAAATTCTTTGAGTTAGTAATACCAAATATATAGAACCAAATAGAACCACATAGAAGCATTTTCATGTCGAAATAATAAAATGCATTGTAGCCACTACTATGCTGCAACATAATACCTCAGCGCAACTGGCCGTGCTCTCGAGTCTCACAGAAGAATATATTTTTACTTGCATCTACTCGCCCAAGGCGAAAGCAAAAGCTTCTACCATTGGAATTTTAATAACTTAGGGGAAGGATTCATATTTCTACCCCAGTGATTAACGCTGCTTTTTCGCTTATCTAGAGGACAGATGTGGAAAAAGTATACAGCACTTATCGTATGCACAATACCTTTCGAATATAAAGGCACATCTCAGAATCTATTTCGACATGAAAATTCTCCCGTCCAACTCTTGAAATGAGACTGCCTGAGCATCTCCATTTCGAGGCCCCTGACATGGTTGTCATTCAATTCAGGGTTGTACGTCCATAGTAGTTTTTCAGGTCTCATTCAATCCTTTATACATCAAGACCCGAAACACTAGCTATGTTCATGACGAAGACAATCTCGTGAGGTTTAACCAAAACCGTTTCACTAATCTCAAAAAAGTATGGAATAGATAGATCAGCTACATCTTAGATCTAGCTCATCTATCTAGCAATCTTAGATCAGCGAAATATAATAACAAGATCCTTTGTATTACGCATTAGTGTGGCTCGCCCTCAGTTCGAATCCAAGCAGGTTTTAGGGTTTCTCCACCTTTTCACTGGCTCATTTTCCCTTGGAAACGGTTCGGATGGAGGTAGAGAAAGATAAAGAGGGGATGCGTCGCCGGTTCGTCATTTTGTTCCACTACTCATGGGATCGATACCAAATGGGCAACGCATTCATTCATTCATTCGGCTCAGTAAAAGTACCTGGACAATGTTTAACGGGCGTCTTTCTCTCGCACGGAAGAGATGAAAGGGAATGAATGCATATCTACAACGCTTACCGAAAAACTTTCACCTACCAGCCCTTATTTCCCCCACTATATTTCTCTCTATAATTCCCTTGTTCAACTCCGTAAGCTACAAACCCTTGCCCCATGCCGTCTGACCTATCATTTCTCCTTAACAACCCTTCATGCAATGCTCCGCCGTCGTCCTCGTCGCCTTTTTCGCATTGCCCTTCCCTAACCACCTGGTTAAGACCCCTCCTGCTCGCCCCATCTCTCCTAAATACGCCCTATGCCTGCCTTCTCTTAGAGAAACTATCGCTTCTTCTCTAGATCAAATACCCATCTGTTCTCCTCTTCATCGGCTAATACTATCCTAACATCATATGTCCAATGTCCTCTCCTTCAGAAGGCCTCCATTTCGCCTCGACACTAATCAATCCAAATTCTCAAACAAATGAGGGGTGAAGTTTGAACATCAACCACGAACAACCGCCAGCTTTGTTCTCCTATCATACTATTTTTTAGACACTAAGCTCCTCATAGGGAAAGCCTTCAAGTAAAGCTACATATGTTTAGACTTAAAAATAACATGCACCGGTGAATATACTCCTTACATTTAAACCACGAGATACGATCTGCCGAGTATTTCAATGCTCCGGTGAAATTTTATAACAATATTCATCAATGCCCAATCCTGACACAGGACTCTCGTCGACCTCCCCTCACTGAAAACATTACGCACAAACCATTTTAAGAGTGAACCAAGGTATAATGTTCACAATTTTTATTATTCTAAGGGCGGACTATTTGTGGGTCATCCCTATGTTCATCTCGAAGCCACTTGATAAGATTCTCACAACTAACTCCACCAAAAGCATAATCGACTCTCGCACGCCTGCCGAGTCTCGAAGACGCCACTCTTTCAAAGGCGCGAAAGGAAGTCTACTTAAGGAAGACACTCCTTCGCTGTATCTTGACGCAGAAACAATGATAAATTGATAAAAACTTTCAATTAATATGTTCCGCGGTTCCGCATAATGGAATGTGCTGCATTTAGACAGGAATTTTGGAAACGATGGCAACGGCGGTTACGGGATTCGGGTCGGAACGCGGGTGAAGCTGCAGGAATCTCATCCCTTCCGCACCGCCGAAGAACGCGGGGATCACCGATTTCCACCCCGGCATATCCCATACCCTCGGCATCCTCACCCACTCACGCCGTTCCCTACTACACTCCCGAAACCCCCTCCCGCCCCCAAAAAAAAACTTTCCAACCCCCTTAAAATCCACCCTTTTGCCGACCCTCCCTCCCACTTCTCCTGCGCTCCATTATGCAATACGTGATACGCTCCCTGCAGACGAACTCATATATATAATCAAGCGAGGAGATGAAACGAGCGAACGCATTCGGGGCCCGCGCGCGCGCGTGTGTGTGTGTGGGGAAGAGGGAGATGACGAATATCGTGACGGCGTTGTTTTTCTCTTTCCCATTTTTTAAAATATTTTTTTTGAACCCGCGATCAAATAAACTTGAAAGGATAAATAAAATGTGTGTTCGTGCGTGCGTGAGTTTTCAGTGCGCGGAAAAAGTAAAGGATGAAAAGAAACGCAGCGACGAGAGTGAGGAGAGACAAACCATCTTTTACTCTCTCGACGAAAAACATTTCCATTTTCATTACGTAAAAATATGCATACAAACATTTCACATATACATGTATCTATATACATTTATATACCTGTATGTATACATTTCTTTCCAGATGAACAGGCGACTCTACGTTCTTTTGGATATTTTATTTTCTCCCTTTAAATGCGGGAGCGCGCCTTATGGCGTATTATTGAGATATAAGGTAAAAGGACGGGAAAGGCTGCTTGGCAATGCAAAAAAGTATATGAATCAAGTATAGGAAGTCTCAGAATTTACCCCCCCTCTCATTGGAAAAAAATTGATAAAACAAGAATGTAAGTCTTAGAATTTACCTGAGCCATGTAAAGGCACTGTATTTTCAGTACACGAATTTTTTTTTTAAATCCCTCACGAAGAATGACCGATGAAATACTGCACTTGAAATGGCAAGTCAATCACTGGTATTGCTATGCAAGGAGGAAAAAAAATCAACGACGAAGAATAGCATCTCCATTTAAAACGTTTTGGGGCCATAAAACAATCTATGGCTCCACTCTAAGTGGCGATTACGATAATATACTGCTGTTGATATGCCCGTAGTTGAGTTCCTCGCTCCGATGCATTTATGACCAAAGAGCGTATTTGAAGAAAAGCAACAAGATTGAGAAGTGTAACTCTTAGAAAAGAAAGGCTACGATTACGGGCGGATCAAAAAAAAAAAAGAGTCCATTTTAGCGCTCTCCTGACGAGATCAGTCATTTCGCGAAAAGATGTCTCAACAAAGGCGTCAAGAGGCTCTTGTAAAAAATGTGCGAGAAGACCTCGACTTAATTGCTGGTTCATAAAAAGATTACCTGAACATCCATGCCTCGGTAAATAAAAATGCGAGTGGAGTAGGAGAGCAAGAAAAGGAGTCAATAAATCAAAACTAGCTCCCGGATAATTCCTTTCAGGCCCCGAAAAGTTTTTTTTTTATAAATTAAATTGAAGGCTTACCAACCCGTAGATCGTGTCATCTCTATGCACATCAAGTCAATCATATGGACGAAGTCTGTCAACAACTCTATCACGTTCGGGATTTGACTGATGACCCAATATACAAAGCAATGAATCACTACCGCTCGAAAAAATGGAGGGATATAAGTCACTTTCCAGCTTACCTTTAAGATGAAATGACGAGTTTTTGGAAAAAAGATGGGCCACAGAGGCGTTTCAACCCCATTGCATTAATTTCTATAAGCATTAATTGGACTAATGAAAAAGATTTTAACGAAATATGATAGTAGATTAGGAAAGTGGTAGCCACCGTCGCCAGGACAAATCTGAAGACTTTCAACGGTCGTACATGATCACAATAATAGCCGAGGCAATCATTTCATAGAATCACCTTAAAAGTACCGAGTAATAATGATTGGACCATAAAATGACAGCGGTAATCTCTCCACTTGATATACAGGGGCTCGATCAATGATTTGACACCATTTGAATGATTTGGAATCCTTGATGATGCTTTTCTTAACTAATAATTACATATAAAATATGTATGTATGTTAAAGGAAGAAAATTCGCCAACGGTGAACACCAAAAATCAATTATAAACTTATACACTGGCTATATTTACTGTCTTCTCTAGACTTTGGTCTTCAGAAAAATCATCAATTCCAAGACGTCATCTGCGATAAACAAACATTAGCACATGTTCGTCGAGGAAAATACCGAATTAAAAAGTCAACGATGGATCGATAGTTAATCTGTTATTTGTTGTACCACGACCTGAATTTAAGTTCCACTCACCAAGGACCGAAAAGGGCCCAGAAATACCATTAATAAATCCTATCACAGGAATCGAACGAGGGCCTTCATCGTACGTGACGGTAAATTAACAATATTAAGAGTGAGGCACTTAAAATTGGGATCTGCATCCATAGAAACAGTCCGACATATCACCCGACGAAAACGGTCGAGCGAGAAAAATTTCATTCAACACGTGACGAAAAATTGATATTTTTATCACATGTTGCTCTCACCAAAACAGCCATCAGATTTCTTTCTCATATCGCGCCCTACGATCAAAAATAAAACTGACAAAGCGACAAAGACTAAAAGGTGAGCATGCGAAAAGAGGAATTTCGCGCCAGTGACCGAAATTCAGGCTCCGTTGACCCGAGCACGAGGGCATGGGCAGTCATTGGCCAAAGCTGTGGATTATTCCGGACGGAAGTCCGTCGGTGGCGGTTGCCGGAATCCCATGGGGTGAAAAAGTTTATAGCGCCGTGACGAGAGCAACCGGATTTCTTTTTTTTTCTGGTATGCTCACTACTAGTGAACAGAATTTTAGGCATTTTCGGACGAAAGCCTTCGCATTACGAATCGCTCAATCGATATTTAAACGCTCGCAAAATACAGCACCATGCTACTACGCATTCGGATAGAAATCCGCCTAGGCGCAAATAAATGTTAACAAACACCCCTTCAACTCTCCCCCTCCCGACATGCCTTATTATATTAAATAAAATAGTGCAAATACAAATCATAACATATGACGCGGAAATAAACAGCGGGCAAGGGCCCAGGAGAGAAACCCAAAATCAACATGGATGACACAGCAGAAGTTTCCCCAACGTCGCGTTCTCGGAAACATTCACGACACCCTAGCTCTATTAGTGCTGTGACCTTTGAAACACGAGCAGAATATCTTCTCCTGGACCGGCGGGCAGACGGATGAGACGGATTGCTAGGCACCGCAACGATGTGACTCCAACTCTTAAGATCCAGCTACACGGGCGAAAAGAATAACTAGTTTCGCTTTGTATACCCAGCTCGATGTTAGAAGTCCATCAAAACGGGCTGGCACTTTAAAAACCATTAAGGAATATCCAGCGTCCCACATATTAGGCCATGATTGCTTCCAGGCGTCTCATCGAATATGGTAGAAAAGACAGTAAAATCAGCCATAAATCACAAATTTTGGTATCGATAATGAGAACCAGAAAGGAAGGATACCTACTATCAAAGCGTTACTTAACATTGTTGGTCCCACGCAAGGCTGGCACCACAAATTAATGGAAATGTAAGTTTAACGAAAAATGTCAACCTAAACAAAAGTTTTTTTTCTACGAAAAGTTTAACGACTCAAATTGAAAATACACCAATGGAAAAACGCGAACTTCTACTGGCACACACAATGAATAGGATTAAAAAAAGTACCGGACACAAAATTCCACCGTTCTAAAAATTAATAAAAATATACACAGCTCTTCACAAATTATATTCATTCCGAATGGGAAAAGACATTCAAAATGATCACCTTCAATGTGTATGGAAAGACCCTGTGAATAACATATAATTTATCAATAGAGCGAAATACAATACCGAACTTAAGCGTTCGTTTCAGGTAGATGCAAATTTACATGCTGTGCAGCAAGTATGTGGACGGTACCGCCTTGGCAGAAAGGATAAAACATTGTCACGATTAACAGTCGTCTTTCAGTCAGAAACATGGCATCATCTTTCCACAGAATCTTCTCCGAAGCGGATAATCACGTGATTACAAGAAATAACGCATTCAGACGAGCAAAACCTCTGAAGCGACTTGAATGAACTGATCAAAGCCTTTCACTCCTGCCTTGTAGGACGGGACAGAGAGTGATAGAGGTGCTAGTCGAGTAACGAAGGACAAGCCATAGGACACGGGCAGGTAAGGCCGTGGGGAGGTGTGGTGAGGGACCGGGTGGGACCGACCGGTGTTGCAGAGGTGGTGGGATGAGAGACGGGACCGCTCCGGGTGACGTAACTCCAATTTATTCATGGGGTGCGGGCGGCATAAACCGGCGAAATTGGATCGCCCCGATGTGTGTAACGGGAGGTTGCGCTGGGAGTTTGATTTTTCCCGATTCGCGCCACGGGAGAGAGAGAGATCCCGGGACCCCGCAAACTCTGGACCCCTTTTCAACTCTCCCCACCCCCCTTACCCTTATTCCCCCACAAGCGTGGACGGAACAAAAAAAAATAGATACGTGTCCCCACACCGCGCGCTCTTTTCCCACAATTCGACGCTTCCGCAGACCGCATCAAAACGGAAGGAAAACTGTCGTCACGCGATCACGTTCGGAGAGTTTTCGGGATGCCTATTCCGCCCGACACCTCCCGGGCCAAACTCTCCCGTCCGCCCCCCGCATGATTTGAAGCGCCACTCTCTTCTCTAACACCTCCCCTCCCATCCCCAAAGTCCGTCCGTCCGTCCTACCCACCTACGCCCCCGAAACCCGCACACCAAAACCATCCAAATGCGCATCGCCATTATCAGCACTCCCGTCCGCGCCAAAATCCCTTATTCTGCACTCTCTCGCCGCACATGGTGCAGCCGTGCTCTGGTGTGCACGATGTGTATACATATAGCCACTCAGCAAGGGCAATGCGGGGAGGGGGGGATGGATGGGTGGCTGGAAGATGAGGGGGTTTGAAAGAGAAGGGGGGGGGGGAAGAGGTTTGCTGCACGCATGGATCTGAATAGGACCCGGGATGCGCCCGGGTGTAGCGCGTGGGGATGGAACCACTATCCTCCCTCCCTCTCTCCATTGGACACGGTCCATTGATTTAGTTAAGGCTTAGGTCTGCACTTTATGTCATCTCCGGTTTAATCAAACGATGGAGCGGCGATAACGAGGGATGGTCCCCAGGCGGCGGAGAGAGAGAGAGAGAGGGGAGTATAGGCGGCTTTGTACGGAGCGGAACCGGGTTCGAGCGCCCTTTATGAGAGAAAGTTATTACGGGAATAAAAGTCTCGGAGATTGATCGAGCCCTATTGTGTGCGTTATGCACGTCGAGCGAGCATGAATCATTTGCATGCCCTGGCTGCCTGTGATGGAGAATTTCTCGGTACACGCATAAATTGTAGTATTAGGAAGGCAGAGCAAATCTTGGTGGCTCGAATGGGCTCGTGTGCATGCTCGACTCTGGAATCTTTTCTAATAACTCACTGGATCAAAGAAACCGAAGAGCGTGCACGGGAGGGGAAAAAAACAATCCCGGCGTAAGTTTTAAATATTTTTGTACGTGTAAACTGCGATATTTCACTTCGTTCGCCAAAAAGGGATTAGAAATACACTCGCACGACCTCAAGCGATCAAAGACCTCATTTAGTTATTTTGAGAGACACCGATCCAAATTGAGTAAAACTATTGCTCAGGCGAGGGCTAACCAGTTCCAACGAAATTTGTGACCGGTCTACGCAATGTATGAAGTAAAATAAAATCTACAATCATAAATAATCTTAAGTCACGAAACCAAATGAACAATTAAGCACTTTTTTAATCGATAAAAACGGAGAGAAATATAGCAGAAAAAAGTATTGCCTTAAAAGTTAAAGAAAAATTAATTGAGCTTCCTAATACTGTTGTGTAAAATGAAATAATCTGGTGTAATGTGGGATGTGTATCGGCAGAAAAAAATACAACCCGTAAGCAAAAGTATAGAGAGAAACTCCACTAGTAATTATACAGTAAGTAATTACAACTAGGAGCACATGTGGATGGAGGCTCTTTGGGAAAACAAAACATATGTAACAGTTGGTGATGAAGACGAAAGACAAAAAAATAATGTTTTCATTTATCATTGCGTTTGTAAACTCGTACCATGGTGCACGAGTGAAAAATAAATTAGGAGGGGAAAAAGAATACGAATCTGCAAAAGGCAGGAATAAAGTAAGCAGAAGACGTAGGAGAGCGCCCAATAGTGAGGTCGAGGGACGATAAAGGCAGATAAGAAAATGAGATGGGATGCGTAGTTAGTTTGGTTAGGCAGGTTAGGAGGGAGAAATAGAGGGGAGCGCATCGGTCAGGGAGGAAGCACGAATAGGACGAGAGAGAGAGAATAGGAAGAGGATTCAACTGCCATCCCTTTCCCTCGCCCCCCTTTTCCTCCCAACCCCCTGCACACACCGCCACTTCATCCCTTTCTCTCTGGTGCGGCGGCCATTGTGATGCATGGCTCGTATGAATAAACGTCAAATAGAGAGAGAGAGAGAGGGAGGGAGGGAGTGAGAGGCGAACGGAGAGGATAAATGGCATTCGCCTGTTCGTTGGGGACGAACGAAATGTTCCCTTTGCCAAAGAAAAACTCTTTCGGCGTTCGAGCGCGGAAGAAAAGAAGTCTGGAAGTTTTAATGGCTTGAATTGGTAAGCATGTGTATTGGCTCCGTGTATATGTGTGTGTTGGCCAGTGCTCACGTGATGGGTTCGGGGTGGGAAAGGATTGGAGAATGGGTGTTTTGGGGAGGAGGGTGGCGCGAGAAAAGGGTGGGGGGGGTAGAGTGGTGGAGTTAGCATTTTGATGGTGCTCCGCTGTGGGTGGGGGGGGGGTGCGGGCGTCGGTGGTGGCGTGAGTAGTAGGGAGATGTAGAGGGAGGAGTGGGAGGGGGAGGGGAGAATGACGTATGTAATCGAGTCCTCACGGTAGGCTGAGTTTAAACTACGCTCTCATTCGAATTAATTGTTGAACCGGAAAGATATATGTTAAAACCGATTATCTCTCAATAGCGCGCGATAAGGGACTTTCATATAATAACTATTTCTTTTTGACTCACGAAAGCAAAGCGCTCCAGTCGACTGACCCAAATACAGTAATTTTCATTGATAAGCGCCAAAATTACGGAAAATCACTGTGCAGCCGAGAGGGAGCACAATTAGCTCTACGATTCTACCGTACGTATTGGCTAGCGAGGAAATAAGCAAAAAAAAAACGTTCATACACAAACATTAATTTTCATATTTACACAATAACTGAATGCATTACACCGAAGGCAACCCCTCCTGAGATAAGCATTTAAGTTTAAATATTTAAAGGAACATATTCTTCAATCAAATTATGCTACTATTTTCACAGAGATGAAGAATGTTTTTGCCCCAAAAACTTAAAAACATCTGCAGAAAATTACTACGAAAATGACTTCCCGGCAGAATACTGAGATTTACAACCCCTTCCACATTGGTGCGCTACCCAATTCTCGGCGGAAAATTTAAATTCCGCGAACACTTCCCGCTCTTCACTACTTGAACGAAGAGGAATCCAGATAATAAATAACCAGACTACGGCGGAGGAAAATTTTAACCTTCGTTCGGGTATCTCCACCATGATGATTAATATTCCCTATCGCAAATAATTTGATTAGAAACGAAATCCCGCGAGCCAAATGGAAATCGCCATAGCAGACAAAGTTATAGGAAAGGAAGGAAAGGGGGAGAAAAAAATTTTTTTTGAAATAACAATCACCACCTTGCGAGAATGGGAAATTATTTTCCACGGCGGGCGGAAACCAATACGCCCGCTTGTTACGGATACTCCCCCCATCTCTACGGTTTCAGAATTCTATGTACCCAAGTGGGCAGCCCCGAACGAGGGAGGGTTTTTGTCGCATAAAAGACCTCTACACAACAAACCAATTTATTTCTCACCCCGAGGGAGAGGGTGGGGGAAAGGAAGAGGACGTGAAGGATGAAGGGGGTGAGGACGTGAGGTAAAGGGTTAGGGGACAGGGGAGGAGGACCGAGGGGGCTTGGGGAGGGAGGGGGGCGCGGCGAAGGGGCGGGAGACGAGAGGCGGCCACTGGGGGGGGAGGAGGAGACCGAGAGGGACCCCGGCGACCGGGACGGAACGGGCATACGGGAATAAGAAAAAATTAATGGCTTTCATTACCGAGAGAATAATTTGGTGGCGATTGGGCGGATGCCGGGAAAATGGAAGACAAATTGGAAAAAGCGGAAAACAGAAAAAAAACACAATATGATCCAAGGGACAGTAGGTGCCCCGCAGGAAAAAAAAAGTCATTCATATAAAAGGGACTCCTTGGGCATTGGTTATTGGAATCAATGTATAACGAATTGCGCAATCTTTTGAGTCCTAACTTCGAGCCGCGGGAGGCCTCCCTCCCACGCTCTCCCGATTCCGGCACCTCCAATATACCTTCTACCTCACGCCTCAGACGTGTACACCACATAACTCTCACTTTGACCGGGCACGAGGAGGCAAATAAGGCACCGGGAGACTGCCACTGTGGAAATTGTACGGTGGGGTGCGCAATTACGTAATTAACGCTTTTCCAGCAGCATTCCTCTCCAAGGGCTGAATTCCAAATTTAGGCGGACAAACACTGGACGTAATAGACAATAGGCTTTAATATGAATAGAACCGTTGACGCAAGTGCCCACCTGGCCAGCGAGAGCCTAGTTTTCTCTCAAACAGCACAATTTACTTCACAGTCCATGTTTCATTTTTGAGGGAGATATGCAAGGGAATATAATACCTAAGACGGAAGATAATCGGGAAAAGCATTAACGCATTAATTCACACGCCTGTTTTATCTATCTTTATATTAAAATCTCCTCTTTCTTGATGAGCTATTAAAAAAAAAAACAAATTTCCATCCCAGAAATATTTTTCGGCCACTTCGACTGAAAAGCCAATTTTTCAATAAAGTGCTAAATGAGACGACCGTCTTTTTCGTTTATATTAAAAAGGTGCTGGTTACTTGGGCAATATTTGACTCCATGGCCATATTTCATTCTGTGAAGATGACACGAAGAAATCATTCTCATGTCCTTGGACGCAATGAGCTAAGGTATATCCAGTCGAACACTTGAAACTAAATTAGTTTTGGACTGAATTCAAGCAGGCAGATGTCTTTCAAAACCATCCCAAATAACTCGTTCCTTACAGCTGCTCCTCTCCTCAAGCCCACTGCATGTCTCCGTCGCTGTCTCCGTAACTTATTACAGAATTTATTATATTGCTGAAAACCACATTCCTCTTAATCACATATCAACAACCTCCCTCTTTTATCCTTCTACCATAAGACGTGATCTCCATTCTCAAGCCACTGGCCTTTCATAATGCTTCGCACGTCAGAAGAAGAAGGATTACGTAGGTAAAATAAGATGTCACTGTAATTTATAACTTAGCATTCTTCCCTTCCCGCAGAATAGAATGATTTCCACCACAACGAAAAATCACAGAGAATTCATCAGTTCTATGTTGCTGCAGTGTAATCCGATAGTTGGAAGTGGTGACCGAACATTCGTCATTCTGATACATCGCTATTCTTCACAACTTTGGTTGACTTTTAAGATCAACTTATAGTCTCCCTTGGAATATATAAGTTGCATCTCATAATAAATATGTAATAATAAATGTACCAGTAATAAAAACAGTTTCTCTTTCGAAGAAGGATTGGAGCATTTAGGCTCAATAATAAGTGTAGGTTAAGCATCAGTGGTGAACACTTCTGAAGAGAGCTTACACCGACCACGGTCTAGAAGAGTGACTGGAACGCATTCTAATCCACATGACAGAGAACGACCTCCCACATACGATGTTAGCTGTGCAGTCAGGGTTTCTGTGACACGATAATGTCTTCAAATAGTTGAGGGAGGGATAATGGAAGAGGCGTAAGGTTTAGAATACGCTAGCAGATTGCCACACGATGAGGACGTGGAGGTCTCTCTCGTATGCATAGGTTCGACATCCAACATTAGGATTCACGTCCGCAGTGAGGCGGAGACGGGTGAAGGGACGCATCGGGTGAAAGCCCTGCCGGACTCGGGTGGTTAGGGAATAAAAACGTCCCGCGGCACGAAGCGGTCGGTCTGAGGGATTACCGAGACAAAAACCGAAAATAAATTGAGCGAAAAAAATCACGGGGCGAACCAGTCGGGGTCTGGGTGGGGAGAGGAGGAAGAAGAGGGTTGAGGGGGCGAGGATAGGGGGCAAATTGGCGAGGACGTTCCTTCGACCCCTCCCCCACCCCCCACCACAAGACCCAAAACAAAAACGTAAAAAAACGTGCATACTCACGCAGGACACGCGGTTCCGAAATTATCAACCAATCAAATAAATGGTCCCCACACTCCCCCCTCCTGCGATCAATCATCGAATCAATCAGATGTGCGCTCAATAATTCGTCCGATCAATCAATTTCCACGGCGCCGGATCCGCGAGGCGATGGGATGAGGCGGACGGATCTAGGAAGGAGAGGCGGGAGAGTTTTTTTTTTCGAACGGCGCATCCGAGATGGACAAGAATACGAGGGGGAGTTTTCGGTGGGCGGGGAGATGAAATGAAAGGGATTGGTTGCGTGCGGGAGGTTGTTGGGAGGGAGTGGGGGGCAGGAAAGGGAGGTCGGCGTGACGAGAAAGAACACGCGTCTATACCTGCCCCGGGGCCAAAATGCCGGTCGGAATTGCACCGGTGGATATCCCATAATAACGTAATAAATGCTAAGTGCACAAATGCTCAATTCCGAGGCAATTCATTCCGCGGCGGGTGGACCGAAAATTTCCGCCGCCTCCCCCCCCCCAACCCTTTTCGCCCCCCGCGACCACCGCCCCGTGAAATATCCACCGACACCCCCGCACACGAGCCCCCTCACCATCCCTTCCCCCGCTCATATTCGCTCCCCGAGGAGAGACAGAGAGGAAGAGAGCGAGGGAGGGAGATGGGAGCACGAGGGGGACATGGGGGGAAGGGTCGCGGTCGAGGAGGAAGATGCATTATTACGCCACCTCATCCCGGGGGAGGGATGGCGCGGGGGTGTGGATGAGGAAGAGGGGCGGGGTTGCGTGTGGGAGTGGGACACACACGCAAAGGGGAGCGGAGTTGGGGAGGAGGAGGCGCGGGAAAGGGAGAGATAGAGCGAGAGAAAAACGTCCAAAACATGCCCAATCCTCCCAAAATTCCACCCACCCCCGAGTGGGAAAAAAAACAAAAATAATTCCACCGTCCCGCGCCATGGATTCACCGATATGTGCAGACTCAGCATTCCATTCTCTCATCAAGAGGAGGAGGAGGTGGGGGATCTATAGGTAGGAGTGGTGGTGGGAGGGAGGAGCAAGGCGTAATGAAAAATCCTATCAATTAGCCCCGCGCCGATAACGAGGAGACGATTGTGATTTTTTTAAATCCACCCCAACCCTTCTCTTCCCTCGATCCGTCTCCTCCACAACCACCTTCCCCTAGCCACTCTAAAAATCCTCCTGTCCGCAGAGAGGCAACCGCACGCCACACACAATACAGGGACGCACATACACCCACCCCCTCTCCTCTCTCCCCTCCCCCCTCAACCCTCGGCCATCGTCCTTAACCCCCCTCCCCCCCCGTCCCGCCGGCCAAAATTGCTCCCTTTCCATCTATTCATCCTCGTAACGGCCCTAAAACTCAATCTTCTCGTCATCTGTCCAGTTCTAGCGTGTGACCGGGAGCACGGCGAAGTTGGCGCACTTTGAATGGCCAATCAAGGAGGCGGAATGACGGGGCGAGGAGGACGGAAACGGGTTGGAAACGAAGGGGTATTGCTCCCTCATCGCTTCACGCGAGGAAATGGCGATCCCCGCGAAAAGAAAAGGTTTGACGTTGCCCGAAATGAGGAGAAACAATTCATGCACCTTCCATCGTCGCCTTTATCTGCCTCCAATGCGTACTCGGTGTGATATGATTCGGATACTTAACGAGTGCAGTTAAAAGGGAACTTACGATCGCATTTGCAGTAAAGGAAATTCGGTAACAGATGCTTCCGTCTGCGAAATAAAATCAGACGATGCCCAACAAATGAAGAGAATACAAGAATACCAATGCAGCCATTAACTCGGCGCCTTATTCATTGGACTTAATGGTAATCTGGAGATCAAATTATGACTTTCAATGAAAAATAAATCCGCAATGCTAACTTAGGTCAATTATTGCAAAAAGGAAAATGTAAACCCATTCTTTTTGAAAAAGAGATCAAGAATTAAGATTGAAATATCTTCGAGAAAAATGCAAATGGAAGTTAAGAAACGATTCAAATGAAAATGTATATAGAATTTTAACTTTGCTTTTTCGAAAAAATCATTCGTCCATTTAAGAAAAACAATTTCCGCATGCATTAAATAACAAGTCGAGAGTAACTAGAGATTGTAACGACATCGATTTAATTGAGGTTAGCGAATCAATACCCACAATTTAAGATACTATAAAAATATACGGAGGCAGAAAACATGTGAATGATTGTACATTGGAGGCCCCGAAACCAGGGAAGACATAGCACGCGGATTATGACGCTTCTGCATCGGAAGAGAGACCGCACGTGATGAGAGGGAATAACCAGCATTGAAGTTATCCCCAGTCCCCAAAAAGGCTTCCACTATCAATACAACTGCTACTACGAATACCTACTACGGCAGCGTCTGGCGACACTTTCTTGGCCCCCTTCTCCAGAAGAAAAACTTCCCTTTCACTTCTTTCGGAAGTCAAGAGGAAATGGGTAGAGAGGGGGTGGGGGCGGTGTATGACTGCTGAGGGCTTCGCCCCACCCTTTTTTCCCACGCCGTAGCTCCCGGTCTTTCCGGAGCCGGTGGCGATGGGGAGGGAGGAGGCAGATTTGGGACTTGGGAGAGAGGGAGGAGGGAAGGAGAGATAGGCGGAATAAAAAAAAAGGAACGGAGGCGAATCTGCCGCCTTCCCAGCCCCAGAAAACCCTACTCTGCTGCTAACTCGTCGGGGGGAAGGAAGATATCCCATCGCACCCCCTCCCCCCCTAAATACCCTTCCATCCCTCCGTTTCAACTCTTCCTCCCTCGTGCCTGAGTGAAGGCGCAGGACCTACCTCACCCCGCCCTCATTCGGGAAAGGTTCGGCTCTGGGATTCCTGGGGAGGTGGGAGTGGGAGGGCGAGGGAGAGAGAGAGAGAGGGAAAAGGAAGGATGGGAAGGCGGGGGGGGGTGGCGGAGAATGGAGATAGAGACGGCAGGGGAGGAGGATCGACTTTAGTCCTTTTTTTATTTTTTTTATACATCGCCGAGGTTACGGCTCCCGCCGCTCAAGGCTCCGGAGGTCGCGCGGTGACTCTTCGATTCTCTTGCCTCCTCCTCCCTCCCTCATAGCCCCCCCCCCATTCTCTCCCGCCGACACCCACCATTCAAACCCCACTCCCATCCACACCTCCCCCTCTCCACGCACCCTGCCATCCATTCTTTTCCTTTCCAACCCGCGTTCTTCGCCCTCGTCGATTCGGCAATCCAGAGAACCGGGGGGTAATAAGATGAGTCTTCTCTCCTTCAGACACCCCATCCCTTCTCCGAATGGGAGAAGGAATGCGATTCGAAAGCGACTGGGCGCTAGAAGGGTCGTCGCTTGGCATTATTTTACTCTCGCCGTTAAAAATGACGCTCCACGTCGAGGATCTCATGTCAAAAATATCCCGAGGCCCCGGAAAGATGCTCTTGAAAAATATTAAAAGTTCGAACTATATCGATCCGATGGAGAGCGTCTAAATCAGCTGCTTGAGAAAGTGATTTGGATACTGTGCAAAAAAATAAACTCTTAATATACTTTAAGTTTTAAAGATTGCGACATCACCTTGTCATCGCTTGTCCGGCTTTCTTGCGACAACTTAATGAATCGACGAAAGCCAGGCCATTACAACAAAATGTTCTCAATTTCCCTGTGTGATGGCGACGTCATGCCATGTTAACTACAGTCACCACATCTACCGTAGAATATCATTAAGAAACACAAAATTTCCTCAAAGCAGCCGAATTGAACATATATTGCCATTGAAAACTAATTAAAAAAAGAAATAATTCACCGTGTGATCCTCAAATGCACAATTTCGAATCCATTACATGGAGATTTACCGCACCCGAAGATTACTTACGTAGTCGGAATTAAGTCAAGAATATAAGATTTCAAATTTATCACCAGCATTTCATTTTAATTGATTGCATCTACTTTCAATTTAGATAAAACTTGCTAAATGAAGTCTCATCGAATGAGGGAATAAAACAAGATTAAATTCACCATTCTCTCTCTCACGTTCAACATGAAAATATATAACGCTTCTGGCTGATAAGAAGGAGAGTTGGTCACCTAATACCTTCGAACGTTCCATTTCCACTTCAGGGGTGATACTGAGTACTTTTTGATTCATAGCATATGAAACTGCCGTAGCAGTACCCATAAATGGGCTAACGACCACAAATGCGTGAATGTCTACGAATAATGGTGTTACAGAAGATGAGAGCATCGAATAGCGAGACAGATTTCCCCATTCCCATGCGAATGGGAACAATAGGAACAGAACTAAACGGAACTGGACGGACATGGCTGACGACGCCTGCACACCGAAAGCACCGTCGTAACTGGCGAAGTACACTCGACCACAGCATTCTCTCATGATTCCCCCGCATCGGGAGGGAAGGAAAAGAGAGGGAAGCAGGGAGAGTGATAGAAAGAGAGAGTGTGGGTCTGTGAGAGAGAGAAAGAGCTTGACTGGATGTCGGCGGATGAATGGATAGGGAACGTACGGGACCTCGCCTTCTTTTATTTTCCCCACCCCTACACTACTTCCCTCCTCTCGGACCCGGATCAAACAAAACTCATTAGCATTCTACGCGGGAGGTCGCCGAGGGGGAGGGAGTGGGGGGTGCGAACCGGCGGCGAGAAGGGTGCGATGGCCGCCGCCCGTAACCGCCACCTATCCACGCCGCACCAAGGTTGCGGTCTGGATAACAAATGCCTCTCGCCGCCCGCCGACGAAGAGGAGATGAGAGCAACGAGGAGGATCCACGAGAGCGCCTGGGGGCAACCGTGCTGGCAGCACACACGCGCAGCTTCCGTTCCCAAGGAGAAGGTGGCTTCGGTCACTGGGCGTAGGCGAGAGGGTAATGATGAAGACAGTGGGCTAAATGAAATCATCCCGGGCCACGGCGCGGGAAGAAGAGAGAAACGCCAGACTCAACGGAGACCATCAAGCCCGCTCAGAATCCCCGGGTTCACGTGGCACGAAGGAACGCTCTTGGGAATTATGGAAGGGGAAAAGTTTCAACCATCAATCTGCATAGATGCAGGGGTTAACCTACGTAGTCCCCAGGAACAATAAGACCAAAACCTACGAAAACATCCGCATTTCAGTTCTACATCGCTCACTTCATCTTATATAGTCACTCTGATCCTAACAAATGACGAGTTTCTAGAGACTCGCTACTCTTTGACGGTTGCCGAGATAGGAACGCGGGGCAATGTTCAGCTGGTAACGCGAAAAGAAATGAAACTCCTTCGCTAGACAAAAGATAAACGGTGAAATTCATTCAGTTATTTCTATGTACGTGTGCTTCCAGCTATTTAAAAATTAATTTTTCGGATTCGTCACTTTCAAATTAATGATTACCCACTTATAGTATTTTCCAGAAGGTTTCCATATTTATCCTCACGTCTCGTTCAACAGACGACATCCTCACTCTCGTTCGATAGACAGACAAATGGAAACAGCTGTCTTTTCAATCGACTATTTATTATTTTATCGCTAACCAATCAAATAGTAAGATTAATCGCAAAAAATAAGGCTGAGAAAATTAAATTTTATGACGATAAATTAAAATGAATTAGGACACAAAAAATGTTGATCAAAATGTTTAAAATCTACAGGGAATACAATGGCCGTTAATGAACTGAGCAAGTTTTAAAATTTGCCAAAAATTCAAAGATCCATCTCCAAGGCATTTTAATACTGATATACGATACTTAACTGCGTAACGTTAATTAAAAATCATTGTCATAATTTAGTTTCTTGAAATTTTCTTCAAACTGAAATCCATGAAACTATTTTATACCTATGAAAACTCAAGAGAGATGTATTTCACAACCAGCCTGAACTCGCTATACAAAGATTTTTCTGTAGTATTACTATGGGCGCATATGATTTTGTTTGTTTAAATCATTTACCGTATAGGTATTAGGTAATTTTAATTATTTTGCCACAGTTGAGTGGTTAATAGATTTGACAAATTTTCACACAATGATTTATTCCTACGTTCTATAATACACGCAAATAATTCACAGTAATTGACCAGACTCGATATTGTTATTGCTAAGCAGACGTCAAGAAGAAATCGTGATATGGTAAAAGCTTCATGATCCAATGCGCAGTTCCCAGTGACACTTCGCAGAAAAAAAAACATCCGCTGCACAGGTGCTCTTTCTAAAGACCTCAATGAGTAAGCAGTAATTGCATGCACATTACTATTTACACAGAAATACGAGTTGCGAGAGCCGGCAGGTGTTTAGTGCATCGCACGTAATTTGTCGACTATCTGCAGAAGTCTCGTGAGAATAAAGGGAAAAAAATGGATAACATTTTTCCAAACGGCAATGAACAGAAAAGCAAAAAAAAAGTAAATAAGAAACTGCTGTTGTGTGACAGTTGAAGTCAAACTTAACGACATGGTTGGATGTCATGTTTGAATCAACCAGATGTTGCGAAAACAAGGTACTGATAACCACAGATAATCCGCGAAAACAGGTGAAAAATGTCACCTATCCAGCAGATATATATTTTATGGGCTCGTTTTACTTTGACATAAATATTTATATAGTAAAGGGAGTAAACGGTAAGGTCATAAAAATCATATCGGTAGTCGTAACCTAATAACTGGAATCTGGAACATTTTTCCCGCTATTTCGTTGAGAATCACCCAACTCAGCCATTTCAATTCGACCCAAACTATATTTAAATTGTACTCACTGTCTTGCTTTTCCTTGCGAAGAATAATGATTTTTACTTGGAATATAGTATATGGTGCAAAAAAAGGTGAAGGAGCAATCGTAGCCCGTTGGTGGCGATGCCAGACATAATTTGAGTATCCAGGCAACCGACTGCATTGGATACACAATTTCTTCTGTTATGACGCTCGCAAATGCATGCAAATAATTATTTAGCGGGCACACGTCGCGCACAAACAAAAGGAAGCTGAGAAACAACGGAAAGCGGGACCTTCGTCAATAACATCGGATATTGCGCATTGATTATGAAACATGAGAGATGAGAGAAAGCATCGAATCGAAGAGAACACTTGAAACAACAAAGAAACGCTTTTGCTAGTTCTGCCCTCTCCACGGAACGCTAACAAAAGCCTACCCCGATTCGCCATCAGCGTGCGCAACATTTTAACTCTTAGTGGAGCCCATCGATAGGCTATTGGCTCCAGGCCTCGGGGCTGCAATTGCGGAGCTGGGTTGAGAAAGAAGGGAGCACGCGGAGGGTGGCCGAGAGAGGTGGGAGGGGTGGAGAGTGGGATGAGAGACCGATTGGGAGAGAGGGTAGATGGGGGGGGAGGGGTAGTGGTGCTCGGAGAGAGAGATAAAAACGAGGGGAGGAGAGTGGTGCGGGAACGAAGAAAAGAGCAGGTGGCTCCACAGATGTCTGACGCCTCGTACCCGGAAGCGGCGCATTAAGAAAATAATAATAATAAAGCGCGAACGAACGAGTAGGAAATTCACGATGCGAATAGGCCATGGGAGAAGAGAAAAGAGGGGCTGAGGGTTGGGTGGCCGGGAAGAGAGGCGGCGCTCGGGAGGGAGGGAGGGAAAAAGGAATGAGTTAGCGCGCGAACCCAACGGCACACGCAACACGCGTGATAAGTAGACGGCCTCACCCAAAACGGATAAGGCGACGCTACGTCCTGACGCATGACGTCACGACATGCTTAGATGTCGAGGCCATTATGTTTTCCATAAACCTCCTCTCTTCCTCTTCATCTCCTCCCCGCACGACCCCCTCCC
Organism: Hetaerina titia; assembly: GCA_037158775.1. NCBI lineage: Eukaryota > Metazoa > Arthropoda > Insecta > Odonata > Calopterygidae > Hetaerina > Hetaerina titia. Next base: position 45,306,668 of record CM073771.1, read on the forward strand.
TCGAGAATTATGTTATCTATCTTCCTTCCCTCCCCCTTTCCCGCCCCCTCCGCCTACCCTTCTCCCCGTCACGGCTTGGTACTAAGGTAAACACATACGGCCGCCGCCCAGCCCGAGGGCATCCGGTTCGCAATAAGCTTTTGCGCTCACAAATATGGCGCGCGAGTGAAGTCCGGGACTCCCGCGGGAGGGAGTGGGGTGGGGCATCGGGGGATATTAATTGCGGCGATTATATTTAGTGAGCGGTAGGCTATGGGCGCCAAGGGATGGGAGGCCAAGTACGTAAAACAGAATATTAAAAAATATATATTAACCTGTGGGCGGCAGCGGAATCGGTGGTCCGAGTACCTTTGCAAATGACACTCCCGTGGAACAACGGCCGATATTTCAACAGCTAATTGAACTGATGATTTCACACGATTTACGTGCGAAGCGCAGGTATCATCTTTTATGGCATGGAATACATCTAGGGATAAACTACCTACCTGGAAAGTCGCAAAACTGAAACCATTGCTTAATAAAGGCTCCCTCTACACGTTCATTGCGCACTGAATGAGGCAAACTTTTCTTCAAACTAGATCGTCCACATCACGTGAATTTCATCCTCTTACATTTTAGGTGTACGAAAATGGAGAAAGAGTACGATTATAGTATTTTGGAATGCATGAAGAAGAGTAGAACTATCAAAATTCCTGAATTGCAGGGCTGCAACAGTGAAAGAGCGTTAAAATATCGTATGATACACTCCAAAATTGTTTCAGCGCAATTTCAGATGGGTTCATGAGAATGACCAAATCATACATTAATTCAGTGGTAAAACGGTTAACATTACATTTGAATGAAGACCTATTTACATCCATATCTTACCGCAATGAATTTCAAATAAAATTATAAAGCCAGATAGTTGGGCGAAAATAATTCACGATATTAACGTGTTAGATATAATTTTAAATAACTTACAAGTATATCCGTTTTATCACTACAGCACCGAGGCAATGCCAATGTGCTATACAGTGGAAAAAAGCACACAATGAGATGAAAGCGTTACCTAAGTAAAATTCGTGATAACTAATACCTTTCGAGAGGGTAAGCAACAGCGAACACAGACATTCCCGATTTTCAAACACTTCAACCCTTCTCCGCATCGAGAAAACTATTAGTCATTGGAGTTATCCCACCCTGGACGCTTAATAGAATTTCTCCATGTTAGAGGGAGTGTGGGTTGGGAAAAGACAGCGAAAATGCATTAAATAAAGGGGATCCGATATCAAATAAAAGCGCTGTCACAGCTCCATGAGGAAAAGATTAGAAAAGAAAGGAATGAGAGCCCTTTCTCACGTATCACACATTCAACTGTAGTTACTACAATGAGATTTTAATTACTAATCTAGATGTACGATGTAATGCAATAATAATATACTCAATGTTACTGAATGGAGAGAGAATGAAAAGACGACTTCCGAAGCCTGACTCTGGAGTTATTCGGGAAATATTATGTAAATACGGAGAATGAAACGCATGTATTTGATGTGAAAGACATATTAGATACTTTCGCTTCCAATAACATTTAAGCAACCAACTTTTAATACAAGAGCCCAACTAAAGAGAGGGGCCGTATATTTTAACATTAGAAAAGTGTCGAAAACAAGTGAAAAGCTATCGACGAAACGTAATTTACACTGAAATCTGCGGGAGGTTTGGGCAACCAAATGCCCCGATTCTTTGGCCAAGAAATGGCATTTTGGAGCTGTTTCACCCACTAAAGAAGAAATGGACCTCGCAAGATGAATGAACAGTAGGAGAGCAATCATACTCGTACAACGCCATAAAGGATAGGAAGAGTGCAACAATAAAATCACTTTTCTTTTATTTGACAAATCTCTTTTCTAAATTTCATTGAAGTAACACTATTCATACCCGTTCAGAATTAATCGTTTGTTCCCTATAATAACGATCAGCTAGAAAATGTTATCTATTAAAATGAAAGCAAATGTAGCTTGATAATAAAGCAGTGCAAATTTGCACTAATTAATGGGCATTGGTTGCATATATTTAAGGCTTAAATCACAGGGTATAAACTTAATCAATCCCAAGAGATTATACATGAAATTACTAAAGTCACTGGCAACAAATTTCGACTTAAAAACGGTAGAAGCATTAAGCAATCATTCTATACCACTAATATAAACACAAACATTAAAGAAAAAAACTTATATCTCTATGAAGAGGTTGTGGAGGTTGACCAAAGACGTAAAACGTTTTCCCCTTCCACCGAAAGGCTGACGGGACGTATTATACGTAATTCAAGCGGACGGAAAATAAAAAACCATTAGAAGTGAAGGAAGAGGGGAAGGAAATTAATCTGACATGACATTTTGACAGGTCGGCGTTTGAAATCTTGGGAAATTGGCGAATTTAGCCTGGAGGGCGGAATTGGAGAAGGACGGGGGGAGGAGGGGGGTGTCCTTGATGAAATGAGGATTACAGTGAAGGCGCGAGAGTAGAATAAAACGAGAATCCGTCGCATTAAGAAGGACTGAAGAGAGTGAATGTAGGCGACGGCGTGATACATCGCAAACGGGAATAGCTTTTAGGGGACGAGGGCGTGTAGAGTTAGTGGCGATGCCGGATGACGATGTCAAAATTCCCGGAACTCATCGGCGGAAGCATTAACGCAGATTTGCCAAAGGCTGAATTTACGTTTCAATCGATCTGGATCAAATATAGAACTTAGTCCATGAGATTCAAAATCAACTTTTACGAATGCAACAGTAGTCTCCAACGAATATTATATGCCGCATTTTTTTTAGACAATTAGACAATGAATAATGGTATTTCCGATGAATTTTGAAGAAAAGCTATCTTATCAATTCTGATTTTTTTTAAATAAAGGAGGAATTGAAATAAAACGGAATTCAGAGTAATTTAGCATAATAATAGAATGGAAAAGCCGAGAGAGAACATTCCCAACAGCATGAAGACGTAAACATATTGAAAAAAATCATATGAATGGTTCATTTAATTCAATTATTTGAAATATGAGGAAAATCACACTCTTTTTAACTGACTACTATATGTTTCACTTTGAATAGAAATTGAAAGAGTTCCTTAGAAATGAGATTCGTGTTTTTGATATAACTGACTCGACCAACATTTTTATTTCCCATTAAACCAAACTCTGATTCGAAAATGAGGATATGAATTTTCGAATCGATTTTGGTTTTTAATTGAAATGAAAATTTAGGTTGAGTCAATAATAACTAAAGCATGAATCTTATTTAAAATAACTCTTTTAACCTCTAATTATTGGATAATGATTGAAAATAACAAAATAAGAGTGATTTTTCGAAGATTAACTAAATGATTTACCTGAAAAAGAGGCTTTCACTTTTTGTCACCACGTGGGAGCATCCGACATACGTACGATACAATGATTGTGAGGAAAATTGAAGCGACTCCTTTCGATGTTATTTGAGCTTCGACTTCTTGCAAAGAAACAAAATCCAACTTGTAGGAAAGGAAAGGAGGAGACTGACATGGAAACATGCTGTCTCATATCACCACTATAAAGATAAAATAATTGGCCGCCATAAAATTAAAGAAAATTCTCTCCTTTCACAAGATAATCCGGTCCTCGGGAAGTGTCTTTATTTACGCAAGAAGTTCTGAAAAGCGGAATATGATTCCTTGTACTGAATATATACGTATATATTACCTAATGGGCTACGGGCAAGGTTGAGCAGACGGTTGGATGCGTCGCATAAGAACTAATAGAGGAAGGAGGGGAACAAAGGGTCGAACATAATAAGTACAGCTTTAGAAGGAGCGAGAAAAGGGTGGGTGTGAGAATGGAAAAGGCCGACAATAGCGGGCGGATATGGAAGTTAATGAGATAAGGAAACGAAATATAGAAGGTAAGAAGGGAGAGAGAAAAATGGAAATAGAAAGTTGCTGGGGACAAGGAATATGAGAAAATAATAGATGAAAATGCTGTCAATCCCGTATGGATAAAATTGACGATCCGGAGAGAGTTATTTTATTGTTGCTCAAGGAAGATGACACCAGAAAGCGTCCGACTGAAAGTGACAAAAGGATAGAGAGAGAGAAAGATGGATGAAGTTCAATGATTTTATTACATCTACAATTTTGTTTCAGTTACCACATATGCTTCTGCTACATAGTTACAGATTTTCATTACAACCACCATTATACGAGCTGCGTTTCAATACGAGCGTTTATACGCATAGCCTAGAAGCAATTCACTCGTATAAGGGTAGGAATGATGTGATTAGGCCAACACTGGGTAAGGGGTATGACAGAAATTTGGACATCATTAAAATAGTTACAATTTAAAAAAAAACTGATAAGCTAATCGTCTGAGTCCCAACAGAGCAAAAAATTCTCCATTACAACAGCAATAAAATGCTGCTCATGCAAGAGAACAATTGATAGGTGGCAGAATTTATACTGCTAGGACTTAACGCGACACTCTATTACGTATTAATAAATGCGAAAAAGACACAAACAGAAAATATATGAATAAATTAAAACGTTAACGCCGACACACCATGAATTAATTCACAATGTGTAATAAGAAATTAATTGATACTCGAGTAAGCATACTGAAGACGGCGAAGGCCAATCCACTTACTCCCGAGTGTCGACTAGAGCATTCCAAATGATATTTCTCACATTTCTCACTTCCACGCCATTTCAATTATAGGTAATTTTTTTCAAAATAACATAAAGTTGATTGCATGGTAGCCTTGCAGGCAGTGCTATCGGTTGCCATCCGCTGGGTGCCTCCAGATTCTCCAATCAAAACAAAATTGTGTAATATTCTCAGCATTACATCTGTCAGGCAAAGAAAGACACGTGGCTAAGAAATAGTGACGCCTCAACCCCTCCAGGTATAAATGGGTGATTCCCAGGCTCACTCAGCTCTATTCGCTTCCCGTAAACAAAACCACCGGGTCGACTAACGATATTCTATCCAACCCAAATATGGTCGTCCGTTTCGGGGCAAATACAAAAACAAACGCGGATGATCAAGTGTAATCTAAGCGAGGTCGACGCGAAGGAGGACTTCATCTTAATTGGAGAGGAAGAGTTTCGCAGACGACCCTCTGATCACATCCCATCTCCTTTTTCCCCTTCGATGAGTCGGAAGATTGTTCGACAGAGAGCGTTGTAACTTGGGGAGTGGAAAGACCCGAAGATTACCCCTACGAGGGAGTGATTCTGGGCTGACAAACGCACTTTCCGCAAAAGTTTTGAGGCCCAATCTTAAGTGACACCGGGCATAAAGGCGAAGAGTGGGAAAGTTCGGTAAAATGAAGAATTGGGAAGGACCCATCTACATGGCATCCCTTCAACGAGTCCATATCATCAACAATCTACTCGCAGTCGAAATAACATCAATATGGTTTCGACTCGCCGTGCACGAGCCTCTTGCTTCTTCGTACGTGTTTTCGGTCGCACACTCTTAAAAGATTTATTCTGGACGTGTCGCAACGACATTTGTCAGCTCTGTCACGAAAATTTCTCATACTTAAAGGGGCGTAATATACATGTTTTAAGACTGTCATGCGAGAGATGCACGCTAACGTCGTTTACGAAAGTTGACTGTTTCAATGACAAGTTTCGGCATGATGGAGCCGAATATCTTTTTCGAAAGCAGTTTTCTCAACTTTTTCCCTGATACTTCTTAAGATACCTGTACCTTTTCCGAACCTTTACAAACTCTCCTGAACTCTTCGCAAACCTATTTCTACAGAGATACTTTTCTTAAAGTCTGCTATGGAATAACACAATCTATGCCAAATGTTGCATTTCGTTATTATTTTGCTTCACTTTACAAACCTGTCCCCAACGCGTTGATGCAGAAATCAGGAGTAAGTAACCTGCCCCATAACGATAATCAGAAATAGGACGGAATGAATTATGAATACACCACTAAAACAAACAATAGTAATAGTAACTGAAAATTACGAGCTCAAACCTAACTTAATTTTTAACCCAAAGAAAACCAATAAGTTTTTAATTGAACGGGTTGGTTTTATGAGAATTGATAAATTAATGTTTAAACTTGTTATGCACCACGTGATTCTAACCCATATGGATGGCCTACTGACGTGCCATAAATAATGAGTTCGTATTTAAAAAGTAAGATTATAAATGTATAAATATATATATTACTACATCAACCACAATTTTAAAAGCTATTAGTACTTGCGTTGTTGTCAGAATTATCCGCATGAATTCATGTTTTTGCTAATTGAATACACATAATCATAAATGATAGTGATGCTGAATGAGACCATGTCTCTAGGAGATTTATAGGCGATGCGATGCCTGTGAAATCCTCCAGAATGATTTGAAATCTTTTCGGAGCTCACCAACTCTATTTTATGTCTAACTCAATGTTATGTCAACTCTACATCTTACTACAAAACAACAAATTAATAATACTAAATTACGTTATATTATGGTAGGAAGCAATTTAAGTAATTTTCCTGTGATATTTATGAGAAACGCATTAAGCCAGTTACATTTATCCAGAAAAAATATTATAGGGTGGCTGACTGAAAGGAAAACTTGTCGAAAAATCAGCACAATATCGAGAAAAAAATATTCCAAGCGGTCTCAATACGGACTTCTAACAGGGCTTACTGCTACTTACAGGGCTTACTGACTATTGGGCTTGTGACCCAAATTTTTTCACAGAAATCTGCAATTTTCTTTATGACAAGAGGTAGTATACATTAGGCTCATCTGGAAATTTGTTTTTTTTTCACTTTGTGTGTGTGTGTATGTTACAGATGAGTTAATTTATCTTGGCTTCAACAAACCGTGTATTCAGGATTTCTCACAAGTTTCGAGGAAAGATCATCGATCCCGGGGACCTTGTGTAAGCGCCCTCAATTAAGGCATCAAGAACTGTCCAAGTAATTGTCTCCATGAACGCCGCTGTTATGGGCAAATAGTTTTGCATTAAGCTCTCGCACACGTCGTGACAACGTATATTTAAAAGCACACCCTACATTTATGGTCGGAAATGCATGCATGGTTCACAATTAAAAAGTATGGTTTGGATATAAACACAGCACATTTAGTTTATAAAATGCTATCAGATTTGCTAGTTTCATAGTGAGTTGCGATGCTCCAATATTATACGAAACTTGCACATTGGACCCTTGAGAAATGCGCCACATGTACATCAGACCACCGGTTAAGGCGACTTCCCGCACTGACGACTCGTGACTATCCTGTGCTGACCCCAAGCTGTTCACGGAATTTTCGTGAGAACCAGAAGTGTTTTTTTTTAATTTGGCCATGTTCATGAAGTTTAGCCTCAATGTAAGGCACGGGGAACAACGGAGAGAAAGAAGAAGGAAATGACAAGAAATAACGAGCAAATTGAAAGAAAAGGAGGAGAAGTATGTATCCGTCAACATGGGCAGACCGCGTAAAAAGCATTCAAAGTAAACGCGGCTCCGAACACAATGCTTGACGGCAATACTACCCGGAAGGGAAAGAAAGGGGCCACGGGTAAAGACATGAACGCGTGCAAACAAATAAGATGCACGATCGTAAGTGTGTGTGTGTGTGTGCTCATGAGGGGTGAATGAAACCGGAAGAGAAAGAGAGAGAGGGGGGGGGAAAGAAATGCGAGTTGAAAGAGGACCAAAAGAAAAGAGGACGCCTTCTCGAAGACCCTCGTCGCCCTTTAACCCCACAACTTCTCGAAATTAAAATAAAGACACAAGAGACCAAATGACGCGGAGATAATGGCGGACGGGAGGTTGGATGTTTGTGTCGTAGGGAGGAGGAGAGTGGAGAGAGAGGGAGAAAGAGGTTCCTCAGTAAGGGTTTCATTCTCCTCGAAAAACTCCTTCCATTCAGAACTCTGGCGGGCATCTCCCGAGTCGCCTCTCCAGCGAAGGAAAAGGAGAAAGAAATGTCGCTGACGAAAGATAAAACTACGCAAGGAGGTTTAGTGGTAGGGAGATCTGCCGTGGTGAGGGCCAAGAACGCAAGAGGTCGACAGAGTGATTGAAGAAAGTGGAAAGAACTTACTCCCCTGGCAACAAGTTTCAATGGAACTGAGAAAAATGGTATGGTAGCATTTCTATCGCAAGGATGTCTCGCAATAGGTTTCTTTGCTCTCAAAATAGCTGCATACACCGCAGAACCTCAAAGATTTAAAAAGTATGAAAGTTAGCCAATTTACAGAAAGAATATTATTATTATGAATAGTACACGTAAAACTGCAATCAAATCGGGTAATGGTGGACATATTTTTTTATTCGTTTTAGCTACCGTTTGCAATTTACACTATTCTGAGGGCGCACAAAATCTTAATCTAGTATTATTTATGCAGTCATAGGTAAGGATGAAGAATAATTGAAATATAGCATGCAGTGCAGCAGGAAAACACGGGTGAACGACTAAATTTGATATGGACAGGGGAAAATTGAGAGTATTGGCGAAGTTTCTACCAATTCCTCATCAAAGGAAAAGGTATTAAAAGTAAATGTACACAAATATATAACCTTCACAAACCAAAAAAAAATATTTTTATGAGTAGCAAAGGCGCTGCATGAAAGTGAATGTGCGTGAGAAGATAGTGTCACTTAAGTGAGGAAGGTTCGGGTGATGGACTTGAGGTAAATAAAACTTATTTCATATTTCATTATTTGGGACTCGAATTTTTTACAATTACACAACCTTTTAACCTGCTTAGAGCAGACGTTGGTCACGGAAAACACGAGTTAATATCTCCGAAAGTTTCACCTCAAATTCATACAAATCTTGACAGCAAAAATTGGAACTTCGTCTCACGAACAGGTTCATTAATAAGGACACCAAATGCTGGTCTAGGCTCCCTCTAGATACGAATCCGTCCGCAGCACACTGAACGATAAAAAAGCCCTGGATTAAAAGCAGAAAGGAAGGGGTAAAACTCAAGGTTGGCGACCCGGAGCGTACACTACCTCCCTTGAGCTTTTCCTCGGTGGTGCAAGAGAAGGCGGTGGGAGGATATGAGGGAGTTGACATGAATGGCGGAACGGGCGGCCGAGTGTGAGGAAGACGTCTGACTGAGGTGAGAAGGGGGTAAGATTTCCAAGGCGGAGGAGGCTTGGTGGCGCTGTGGGAAGGAGGTGTGAAAGGTGGGTGTGAAGACGTGAATGGTGGGAAGGAGGAGAAGGCTCGGGTGGGGGGAGGGCGGGGGAGGAAGATGTAAAAAGGTTAGCGGGGTGAAATGCATCGGATGGTCTGTAGGAAGAAATAGGGGCGGCATGGGGGGAGGAAGCAAATAGGAGTGGGGGCATGTTAGTACGGGGAGGGGAGGGGGAACGAGGCAAGCACCTCCGAGTCATTCCTTCCACCTCACGGCTGCGATGCGAGACGGGATGAGAAGGTTACCACCCGCACGCCTCACCGGTCTCTCTTCCTCTTGCTGTCGAACAGCCAGTGACGTCTTTGCATTATAAAGAGTGGAGAGCGACGAAAATTTATGGGCATCGTACGTTATGTAAGTAAATATAAAAAAATAAGAGCAATTAAATATCTGCAATAACCTCGGTTTATTGTCCCGGCCATTAAATACTGGGGAAAGAAATCTCTAATACGTTGAAGCTAATACGCATCGTTCGAGAGAACCTTAAAGTATGTTGCGAGGAGCCAATTTGAAGATACCACACAGTATCAAGTAATGATACCACATTTTTGGAGTAAAACCACTGAGGACCAGCGTGAGGCAACGAGCTTTCAGAATGAGCGGTCGGCAGCCTTTGAAATTGAAAAATGTAGTAAGACTCCGTTGAAGGAGGTGGATTATGCGGGGGAGGTTGGCGGACGGGCTGCTGGAGGCGGTGAGGGTTCTTTCGAACTGTGAGAGGGAAGTGACGTCCTCGCACATCCTCTGTCTTATTCACGTCGCGTGCGAAGGACAAGGGAGCCTCGCCAACCTGCGCAAGGCGGTGGGGAGGGGAAAATCGGAGGGAGCGGAAGAATGACGAGAGTCGGGAGAAAAAGGAGGAGAGGTAGAAGGAGATACATGAGCAATGGGAAAGGGATGGGAGTAAAGGAAGGGGGGGGGGCTGGATTTTCTTATTGTGACGCGGAATGGATCGAGGGAGTGGGAGGCATTGAAGGAGGAGGTGGGTACGGAGCCGAGAAGAGAGGAAGAAGTGAGCCGTTTAAATGACTCGGGGAATGAATTGACGGAGCAAAGTACGTGATTGCCATCATCAAACGACTACTTCGGCGGAGGAAGCGATTGAGCCTTAACTTAATGCATACCAATCTTTATATAAACACTTTAGAAAGTGGTTCGTCCGCATATTTATACACTGGTTAGAGAGACGTCCTTTCTTCCAGTCCTTAAATGCTTTTTCAGGCATCCATTTAAGAAGCCTGACAGAAGAAACGCGTTCTCATTACAGTCACGATTTACAGCATACCATTTACTTCTTTTCCATGTTGACTGAGATGAAACAACCTCACTTTTTCATTTGAGTGTAGGAAGTGAGCACTGAAAATAGAGACGATAACTGGTATTACAATAACTACGCTACTATGGAATTGAAAGTGAGATGAGAGCTAACGGATAATGAGTGGAATGATATACAACAAATGTTAAAGCATCATCCAACTAATTATTGCCAGCGTATTTTTTAAATAGTCACATCGATAAATTGCAAAAAAACTAGATGTCATTAAATATCCAGACATCAATGTTTCATCGTCCTTAAATTACTCAGAATAGCATGGAAAAATAACTCGGGATTGCTGGTGTAGTGATATTTCTATGGGGAGCATGGGTGGGTGAAACCCGGCGAACATGAAAACGCAGCAAATAAACGGCTCATCTGAGAGGTAAGAAAAGCCGTAAGTCGGGACCGCAAGCGGCGGAAATGTATGCCTGATATAAATAAATTGCACTGGAGAACGTGGAGCATGGCTCTGAGGGGAGCTTTCCGATGAGACCATACCCAGGGCAGCATAAAGCGACTCCAGGGCGAGTGAAGAATAAATCAAAAAGGTCTGATGAAAATACCAAGAGTCACTCACAGGGAGGACTCAAGAAAAATGAGCCACCAGCGAAAAGATATATATGCCCTACGAGGTAATAGCAGAAAATGAGTGAAAGAAACTTGAGAGAACGGATTTATCGTGAGGGCATTCAATGCAGCTGAAACGAGAATACATTTAGCGACAGAATGACGAGTGAAATAAAAGGAAAAAAAACAGGGCAGGCCGTCGAAAAAAAATAAATGAACGAAAGATTCTCGAGTAAAAATACGAGGATTTTAGCAAAGAGGAGATGACGACCCGAAATTAGCCCCCGCGACGATTTCCCCACAAATGCACTCACTGAATTCAGAAAAACCGTGAAATGATATAGTAAAAAAAGGTCGAAGCAACGGAATAAAAGAATTCTGACAAAATGGTAGAAGAAGAGGCCGAGGACTCAGCACTGTATAAGGATTTTTTTGAGAAAAAACGAGGAAGACGAAAGAGCGAACGGAAGTGTCACGAAATGAACGAGCGTTTTTCCGAGGGCTTACCAATAAGCGAGAAGAAAGAGGAACAAGAAAAGGAGGGTTGCATGGAGGCTAGCGAATGACGAGACGACTTGTGTGTGCTGGCAAATCTTTTCTCTTCCACCTTCCCCCAACACTCCTTACCACACTCTCGCCTAACGCCCCCCCCCCCACCCGGCCGGGTTCTTTTTTTTCCAAAGGAATATTAAGGAAAAGAGAAGAGGAATCTCTCTCCCTCTCTCATTCTCTCGCTTTTCACGGACTTGAATGCTCTGCCAACTACACGTCAAGTGAGCTGAAAATTTCGAGATTCGTTCCTTTTTTTGTTTCCTTCTCGTTTTTTTTAAAGCGCCACTCACTCACTCCACATCAACACCGCTATATATTTCCCCACTCCTCTTTTTACGACTCCTCTTTCCCCCCCTCCCCCCACCACCACCACTCACTTACTTCCCCTCCCCCCCCACGTTCTCTTGTGCAATTTTTTTATCCCGTTCAACACGGCTTTTTCGAGCATTCCATCTCGCCAACATACAGACACACACGCCCGGCTCCCTTTCCTTTTATTCATTTTTTTCCATCCTTCACTCCCAACGTGTCCCATAAAGCCAACCAATGGGCTGCCTCCTACCGACCGCGCGCGACTCCCCCAAGTGGTCCTCGAGAGCTCGCAGAGCGCCGCCATTGGTCCGCGTTTTTATTAAGCCACCTCCACGCCCGTGACGGAAACGGCGACGACACACCCGAAACCTACCACTCACCATCAACGCCCAACACCACCACTACCACCGTCGCCACCCGACCACACCGCTAAACTGCCAAGGGCCACGCGGAGAAGGTCTTGCTTGCTCTTTTTTCCCCTCTCCTTCCCCTTCACCTCTCCTCTTTTTCTCTCTCTCTCTCCCACCTCTCAAAATTCTTCCCCCTCCCCGAAACTCCACCGCGTCGACCCTCCTTCGAACCACCGGCCCGAAATAAAAAAATAACTAAATCTCGACACGAGTGGATGGTGTCGAGAAATGCGCCAACCTCGTGACGAGGTGTAAAAATCCGCTCGCAAATCCGACGACGAATCAACTAATGCACGCTTGCCGTGCGAGCAGAATGGACGAGTTGCTGTAGAGCGGGTTGTGGGGGGGGGGGGGGAGGAGAGTGAGAGAGAGATGGATGACGGCGAGAGAGACCATGGAGGTGTGGAGGGGGGGTCAGCGGTGGGAAGGAGTAGGGGGAGTAGGTAGATTGAGGTGGCGGAGTTCGCCAGGGAGGTGTAGCCGTGGAGCGGGGAATGGAAAGGTGTAGTGTGGGGGGAATGGGGGGTGGGGAGAGAGGGACACACGAATTGGCACGCGCACCGCGATAAAAGCTAATGATTTCGCGGCTTGTCCAGCGAAATCCACGGTAATCACCCTCACCGCATCGAATGGCATTAAAAAAAATACTGTCATAAATAATTCTAGAATCTCATTTGTTCTCATTTGTTTGACATTTTACGTATTTTGACACCTACAAAACCCTTTATGCAAAATTAATATAAATAATATTTAATGGATAATCAGCCGGCAAATATGATGGGCTGGTTATATTTTAAACCGATCGATAGGGGCGAACTTACAATATTTTTGCGAATCCGGAGAGAGGCTGATATATTTGTCAAAAAATCTATTCAATTCATGTTCGTATATATTTTATGGTATAAATATATTTCTCGTAATCAGAGCAGCGACGATGATTGATATCGCGTCGAGTAAACAACATGGGTGGGGTGTACAAAAACAAAGATTAAGTGCAACCCTTTTTCAATTCATCAGCATCAGTTTGAGTTTACTGAGATAATGAAATATTCCCGAAGCATTCAAACATTTTACGGATTATATTTTAAGAAAGCAACCCAACGTTATCATATTAAAAGAATTAACAATAACGTGGATTTCACAGTTAAGAATTCAGCAGAATATAGTCATGCATCTTGTAATCCATCATGATATCGTAATTTTGTCAATTATCGTGGGATTTCCTTTTGCCTCAATTATTCATACCTGCTCAAAAACCAGTATGTTCCTCAGTCCTATTTTACTGAAATACAACAAGAAGGCTAATAGCATGATAAGTATTACTTGAAGAAATAAAATTAAATATCTGCTTTTTAAATAATAAAGTATATACCTTTTCTTAGCAAGTTAAATCCGCTCGCCACTTCTCACCTCTTAAAAACGAGTTTAGAAAGACAGAAAGGCTCCTAAGAGGCGCGAAAGACTTGTGAATGATGATGTATTTCTTTAAATTATTTTTAATTTACTGTGTTCAGTGATGAATAAAACTCATGCAAAGTGAGAAACCCTTAATTTATGGATATCAAAACTAATAATCAGTCCATAATCATTGATTGATTTCAAGTTATTTACTTTGTTCAGCAGTAGGATATACACCTAAAATGCAAAAACGAACCCTTCCTTGGCGGCCCTTACACCTACTGCTTGCTCTATTTGGGATCCCAAGAATGACAAAATATGACACACAAAATATTCTCTCTAAAAAAGTCCCCGCTCGATCTTCAACCCAACAGTACCTACGCACTTTTCCCCATGCCCGTAGGTGGATCAGAGTCTAAAAGGTAGCCACATTGTGCACGGCATTCCTCAAGGAACGCCATTCTACGTAATAAAATACATTAACGGACTATGCCACTACCACCTCTCCCACAAACTTTTAAGACGACAATGGCGTTACATGAACTCAACAAGCATTACCATTCACTCCTCGGCTGCGCCGTCACCCGAAGGCTCGCTATCGCCAGGGCACGCAGTTACAATTAATCAAATCACGCATTCTTCATCCTCCACCGCTTCACACCTACGACTCCCGCACGACTCCAGGTCATTCAAGGAAGCAGTGAGGCCATTGGTCCACGCGTCGTTTCAATGAAAAACGCGCACGCACTAGCATACACACACACACGATCCTCACCCCATTCCAATTTCCTTTCGCGCCATAAATCCGATCTTCACATGGCGCCCGGACAGTGTTTATTTTTTCCTCCCCACTCTCTCTCACCTCTCAACGAGGTTGCATACCGGTCTGGTCGGTGGCACGACTCCGGCCACGAGCTCTCACGCCTTCCACCCGTCCCTCGCACTCCCCCGCGTCCTCTCTCACAAAGGGGGTAATAAACGCCTCCCGAGGGGGGAGGCCACCTCCTTGTCCCCCGCCCTCGCCCGCTATCTCCTCCGCTTTCCGCCGTCGGTCACGTAGTCCCTATTAAAAACTTCGCCACCGTTCTCCGCGCTCCACGGTGTGTCGAGTTGGACCCCGGTCTATCTGATCGTCGCCTCGTCTATTAATCCCCACGTGCCAGAGGCTTGTGGACGCAGCCTGCCGCTACTTGGGCGACCCAGAGGACACGACTTTCTTTCTCCCTCACTCCACACACAGCTCTCCAGCCCACCGCACCCCTCGTTTATTTGACCCCCGTGCACGGTCACGGAGTTTAACGACGCTCCCCGAAGGAAGTGTCTCCTTGCTTGTCACGCCGTTGGAGAGGGCGGAATGGGGGAGGGTCACCCTTGATTTTGCTATTCTCGTTGAACCAAGACGCTTTCCGCCCCGGAGGATATTGTCTCAGTCCTCTGCTCGTTCATTGGGGCGATCCAGCGAGCGTCGCAAGGTCACATTGAGAAACTATGCCTGCGAGCTACGCCTATTTTGAGCAATTGAGCTTAACGCAACAGTGGTCTAACCCACTTTTTTTCTTAAACGTAGGCAAGGTTTTTAGGCCATGGCAGCACCAATTCCAAATTACTACCCTATTAAAACTTGTGATGACGGCGTTTCACATCCAATAAAATGCTAAGATTTTCCCCGAAACATAGCATTACGAATAATTCCTCACCACAAATTACATACCTACTTTGCCAACAGCCCAAATATGTATGTAATTAAACACTTATCGAGTTAAATGGTTCACTGCCTTGATATTCGATGTTGTAATTAAAAAAAATCACGATAACCTGTAAAGGGAGAGGGAAATTTAGGCCAAAGTAAGTCGATGTCATATGAGCGCCGTATTGGTAAAAAAGCAATACTTCTAATCGTTCTTTCTCAAATAACGTTTTTTCACCAGATAAAACGATTCCTTATACGCTGCCCTTTGAAAATATAATGAGCATGACATTTTTCCACGATCTCGCAAAACAAGCAAATAAATAAAATATTGAAATATCAGATAATTCTTACATTTTCAAAAACCTATCCTGTCAGTTACGTGGTAGTCCAGTGAGTAAAAAGTTGGATTACCAAGCGGAGGTGCGGGTTCCATTTCCGGGGATACAATCAACTTCACCCAACCTGTGTGATTTTTTGGGAACCAGATCTTCCTGGGAAACCATACGAGGTACAGGGAAAGGACCTGGCCCCTCAACCGTGATGCCTGAATTTCACAAACTGTGCTTAATCCTAGGTGAGGTCAACCCTCACCTTTCATACCGAACTACGGGTTAATAACTGTGTTTTCTATGTCATGGAAAACAGGACGCATTCGACCGTCGAAAGCTAGTTAATTTGTCTATGGTTTAACATACTACTGTGAGTGCTCTTAGAATTCTTGACATGGCTTTTCATTTCATAGCAATAATTCCAAAAAACGTGAACTGAATGCGATCACTTGGAATGGAAGCCCAGTATTCTCATGACTAAAATAATTAAAATTTTTAAATTTTACACTGAATTATAAACGAGGGTTTCTTTCATCTATTCAGTTTTCAAATAATCCTTGTCACTACTTAAAATACGTTCGAAGACAAATACGTGTACACAAAGCAAAGAACACGACAGAGTAGCGGGCGCAAACCACAGATGCAAATACTAAGAGTTAGGGTTTATGAGATAATTTAACTTTCCACGGAAAAATAAAACAGGAAGGTAAGTAACATGTTAAGCTAAATGACAACTTAAAAATAATGAATAATGGTATATAGTCGATATAACTACTGAAATACAATCCTAGTAATCTAAACGAACATTTCAGGAATTTTTATGGTACATTTTCACTTTATATCTGAATGTATCCAGTATCTCCCAAGTATTTTCTAGATCGCCAATTCTGAAATTTGAGTAATGTCAGCGATATATGGCTTTTCTCAACATGATATTAGAACAAATAGAATTTACAAGTAATATTTCTCATTTTTCAAAATCAGCATCAACTCCTCCTCGCAACCCTGCAGGCTTCCTTAAGCTAAAATAATTTTAAGGGTGGATATTGTTAAACCGTTTACCGTTGATTTCAGAGGACTGAAAAAATATAATTCGATTACGTTAAATGCGTCTGACTAACGTTCGTGTTATTTTTGAAAATTTTAGGTTTTTCATCCAAATCCTTTCTTCCAACAGTCCATTTTCCGAAAAAAATAATGCGAAAGTTTACATTTTTTTGTATTAGCGTGAGGGACAGTTTCACTCAGCTTCAATGCTTTGCTCGAACGATCATATTTGACTGAGCTTAACTCACGGTAATTTTTTAGGTAACTTTTCGGCGTGTAACACGCCTGAACTAGATGCAAATTCCAGCTCAGGGAATGGTAGAAAAAACCTTCCCATCACCATTCGACAGACACGACCGTTAAACCACCTCACCGCGACTCCGCTGTCTGGTTAACCCCGAATGAGTCGTCACACTTTCTTCGGCCTTGGAAAAAAAAATAAACGCAATCCTAGATACGCTTATTGAAGCAGGAGAGGAGCCAAGGAGGGGGAAACTCAACCGTCGTCGAATTTAAGGGCGACCGCGAGCTTCATGACCGTACATCTTCCCAGTGTTCACCTTCGCGCCAGAACGAACACTTGCCGACGCCACGGGGCGAGGGAATCTTAACGGCGGATGAAGCTTTCACCGCTGCGAAGTCTGAGAAGGGCCAGCGGTCCAGGAGGAGGAACAAACCCGACGGGCGAGCCGTGGACACGGACGCAGCAAAACAATCGAGCAGTGTGGGGCATGGGGTATTCATCCCCCCCTCCCCCCGAAAACGTACTCGTGCCCCGGAACATTAGCCGGATTGGAATGCCGGTTCCCCTTTCCACGACGGAGGGCTAACGAAAAAAAAAGAAATCAAACCCGGGGGAGCCGTGCCCAGAAGCTACTCAAAGTCACGTTCACACGGATGCGAGCCAATTTCCTCGCCCTTTATTTAACGGCGGAGTGAAGCAGCCGCGGGTCCATTGTCGCGGTGGTCACGTGACGGGCAACCCCGCAAACCCGTTCCGTTCAGTTTGGATCCCAATCCCGGCGGATGGGCAAGAAGAAAGGAAGTCGCGCCCCGCCCAACTCCATCTCCCGTCCCTCCCTACTCCATCTCTGCAGGCAGCCATCATATTAAAAAAACGGACCCATAATGCCGTCCTGAAAGGGGAAATGCCATTGTTTTAGGGGAAGCGATGAGTAAGAGACGAGGGCAATTTATACACCCGCGGTGGGAAGGTGTGATGAAAGAATGGTCCTCGAGTAACCCCGTCGAAGGTATTGGACGGAATCGTGGATCTCTATGCATCCATGAATGATAATGGGGACGGAGAGTTTTTTCCTTCCTTGGGTTCGTGGACGTCTTTGTGAGGAATGCCTTGGCGAGAGGCAAACCTAATGGATTTGATGCTAATGGTCGCATCGACGGAATTCTCTCTCTCTCTCACCCCAGTCCCCTTTATAGTCTTAGGAAAACCACAAATCCGTAACCTGGAAAGATGATGTCGCGCAGCCATGCCCGACCAGACTATTTTTTTTTCTAACGCGAAGGCTGTTTTCAGCACGGCGTGTGAGGTGAACCCGAGCGGGAATGACCTTCAATTTCACCACGGCTGGAAGATGATCCCAAACAGTTCCTTAAAGCCCATCTTTCCGCATAGCACTCGTCTCTGAAATCCGAATAACACTGCAGGTGGGAAATGAGGAGTCTTCGCCCACTCCACCGCTAGCTGTTAAAAAATAAAGCCCCACCTCCCCTCTCCACCTATTCTCTCCATCACAATGCCGACCAAAGCCGAGTGGACGAATGGATCCAAATAATATCGTCTTGGGAACTAAATAAGTGCGACAGACCTTCGAATGAGTGAGCTGGAAGAGAGGGGCGTGGAGAGTGAGAGGCAGGAAAAGGGGAGAATGTAAGAAGGCCAATTTTCAGATGACTTCGATTGGCCCATTGTTCCCGGGCACGTGAAAGCCCCGTGACGTTTTTTTCCGCTGGATTCTTTTTAATCCTCCACACCGCTTAAAAAATTTTGAGTGGGAATTTTTAATGATTTATCTCACTGCAGGCTTTACGTTTTAAGAGCCATGGGTATTAAGCGAGAGAAATAGAGGTGGAATATGACAATGGTTTGGCAAGAAGAGGATTTCTCCGAGACCACTCAAACGTGATCAGCACTCAAAAGAGTAAGAAAAGCGTATACTGCCTTGAAACAGCCAATGGCAGGGCTTCCATTTATATCATGTTGTCAACCGTCTGAGGTGGAGAGACTGACTTAGAAGACAGGGCCACTTCTACGCTCAGGGGGGGGGGGAGAGAATTGAGGGACTCAACGGTAAACGGGTATTTAAAAATGAATTGACCCCTTAAAAAAAATACACCTTACACTTCGATTCTAGCGTTAAAAGATAGATATGTTTCGGATTCTTCGTCAAAAAACTGCATCTAAGTTAAAAATAAATTGAAACATTCATATATAACTAATTTATAGAAAGATGATGCTTTTTACTATATGCTACGCATTAGTTAATCAAAATTGTTTTAGCCAATAATATTAATCGCACGAAATGGACTAGAATTTCGGAATAATTGTGACTACGTAGTACACATATAGTTAATTCCACTCCCACAAACGAATAATAGATTTTATGTCCTTACTATGGTATTATTATTTTATTTTATGTCCCTATTATTATTTTTTTTATAAATTATTTTATTTTATGTCCCTACTATGGTAATTTTATTTTTATTTTATGTCCCTATTATGGTACTTACTAAGTAAAAGTACCGACGTTATATAAATACATTATAATCTAATTACTGCTAAAATGAAAGAAAGCTACTAGCTCATACCTCAAAACTAAGATAAATCTTTGCTAGATGGGGTGATTCGCCAGTTTAACTAGCTGTGTTTGGAGAGAAGCTCTTGAGAGCTACTATTTCTATTTAAAGCAATTTTCCTCCAAACTGAAAGAACTACCGTATTTTCATAGATTGAAACGTTTAGAGATTAGAGGATTTTTGTGCGCAGCACTGGGGCAATTAAGACAATATAATATACATTTGGTGCGCACTTCATATCCATTCCTGAGCGTCGTCGGTGCTTGTTTCGGTCTAAAGAAAGCGCTAGTCACGATAAGTATCAAAATGGCAGCGGAGCATGAAAAAATATCGCTGAAATTCCCAACTTTCGTAATGTCTCACAGATTGCACGCGCTCTTCACCACTTGACCACTTTGCATCTTGCCAATTAAAAAGTTGTACGCGCATAAAAAAAAATTGACCCCATCCCTTTTTAGTCTCGTCTCAATTTAATCATGGGGTCAACACTCCAGTTAATAGGTGGCCAACACGGATATAATGAATTCACGTCGTACCCAACCCACTCCACGGCCATCTCCACGCAATATTCACCCGTCAAACTCCACAAGGTTACCTCCCTTCAACCCCCGATAAAAACACGCGTCCTTTAGCCCACGGCGATGCCCCCGCTCGTAATGTGTCCATCGGGTCTTATCTGACCGACATGATCTTCCCATTTGTCAAAATGTTTCGGTCCCCAATGATTACAACATTTTCATTCCTCGCTGCGATAACGCCGACGGGAGAGTGAGGAGAGACATCCTCCCCTCGCTACGGCATCTCAAAAGGAAGGGAATTGCCGGCTTTCTCGCTCTCACCAGCCTATTCTCTATCTTCCTGCCCCATCCCCGGTCACCCATGAGAGAGTCATCCTGCTCTCTAATATCACAACTCCATCCCATCGAATGCCAACCCTCACATTAGCCCTTCGATTCGGCCACGCCCATGTCACTGAAGAAGATAGACATGCGAGTGACCACTCGGCTATAGGAGCTGACCCCCTCTCCGTCCTCTCCCGCACCTTATTATCTCGCGACCCTTTCTCTCTCAATTCTCCCCCACTCGTCCTTTTTACACGCGTTCGACTCTTTTTTCGGTTTTGATCGCAATGACATATGAGCAAACTTCTAGTCTTCAATAGGATATTTTAGGATAGGTATTCCACGATCAAATGTGATCGATTAAAAAAAAAAAACGGCGGAGAAATTTGATAAATAAATTGGTGACGCATCGGGAAAGTTCTAAACAGCATATGAATATGTCCCAAAGTCTATAAATTCCACAAAAACCATTGATACATATGTAGGGTGAATATATTATTATTCTTCTGAGGACGATTTCCTCGTAACTACGTCTACGATTACATTGCGTTGCGGCCTGAAGATAATAAGCATTTTTTTATCACTTCCAATTACCCCACGCGGTTTGCATTCCTCGAATATAAGACTTAAGCATCTGCATTTATAATGTCAGTTGCAGAAACTTAATGTATGTTCATAATTGGCACTATACGCAGGAATGGCGAAGGAATGCGCAAAAATTATAACTCGCACTAAGGAACTTTTTATTTTACCTTTACTGTTTCCGTGAAGATATTCGAGAATGATAAAATAGCTAAATTAAGTTCGCCTTCGTGTCGTTTCCATTGTAATTTGTATATGACGCAATTCCACTATGAACTTAAAAATGGAAATTGTGGTTGCATGCGTGAAAGACAGCGTCCCCGCGGGGAAATTCTTTACACAGTAGGAATGGAACTACACACGCCGATACAACAAGATTCTGAAAACCCGTTTCCTACGCTACGTACATCACAATGTTACGTTTCCTACGTACACCTATATGCCGCTGTAATGAGTTGCAATTATGTAACCCACAATTTGCCCGCTTAAACGTTCGAACTTTTCAAATAGGGAGAGGAGAAAATACAGGCGACTGAGTGAAGAGGAAGGAAAGAGTAAATTTCACGAACGTTGTGGTATGGGATATGAATTTAGACTAATACGACACTCTCTCGAACAGTTGCCACCGCTATTCAACGACCAGAATCGTATCAGACAAAACTGACTGGTTTTATTAAACACCTCGAGATTTTCGAAACTGAAATAGTAAATGAACATTAGCCATACACATCTCTCTCCTTAGTGTTGTTATATTCTGAGTTTAAGACAGTCAAATAGGTCACGCAAACACCGCTGCCTCACGTAGGAGGCAGGTGTTTCTGATTGCCGCAAGCGACGTAGCTGGAGATGAATCACGAGGTGCGAATGGTTCAATGACACATCGAGACTAACAGAGATGACTTCCCAAAAATGTACATCATTTTAAGGTTCTCATACGTGAAATACGCTACACGATAAATCAAACCATGATAAGGGAGGACGTGGAAGTTTCTTTATAACACTTTTCATTCCGTAAGAAGCAAAGGACAAGGGTTCCTCTATCTTTTACGTCAGAGAAATGTGTTCACCATTGCAACGCGGAAGTACTACGCTCATGGAGGAAGTAAATATTAACAAAGATAGCAGATAAAAAGAGTTGAGATGAGAGAAATATAACATCAGCCAGAAAGATAGAGAAACAGAAAAACTCAGGATACGAGTTTAATAAATATCATTGAAGGGCATAGGAATATGAAATGAGAGAAGGTTGGGGAGGTCGTTGTGAAATCGTATTAAATAAACTAAGAGCATGAAAATATTCGAACGACCGAAGTTAGGAACCCCACATCGCCGCTGTTCCAAGGCAAAGTTCAGAAAAAAATCATCCTCGTGCTGCGACGTAAGCCAAGGGGCGAAAGGAGGAGGAGAAAAAGTGTCTCAGGGTGTGGGTTGGATAGTGAAAAGAGTAGAGAGTTGGAAGGGAATGAATGCGCAGGAAGAGAGAAGGGTTAATGCTCCCCAAAATAACACACAAACACCCACAATGGCCAGATGCTAATTACTGATAAAGAGCACGCCAACCTCCTTGATTACAGGCGAGAACGGGTTAGAGGGCTCTCGGAAGGAAATTTAGGAGCGGAGGTAGGTATAGGTTGCGCGCGGGGAGGAAGTGGGGAGGAAAATGGAGATGGAAAGTCCACGGGGATGCATATAAGGAGTGGGTGGTGGAAGAAATGAGAGAAGGGGAAAAGCGAGGAGGGCGGAGGAAGACGGCGGGGTGAAATTTACGGGACGGTTAAATGCAAGAAGAGAAAAGAAGAGAGAGGGAGGAATATGAGAATGAAGAAGAGAGTGAGATTAGAACATACATGTATTTAATGTGGTTATCGCATCAGATTAACGATAGCTATAAATGACGTCTAAACTAAAACTGAAGCTCCGCAAGTATTGAAATCCGGGCCAATCCATACAATCCTCCTTCAACTACATACTAGGATGCTAGATTCCAAATTAAAAGATATGACTTCGTTACAAACATATAGCAGAGCTATATAAAATAAATGAAAAAATGCAAACACCTTTATAACTTGGTTAACGGTTGCATTGGTGAAGGAAAACCTCCAGTTAATGAGACGGCAAACCTTAACACGTATTAATAGATAAGAAGTACGATGATCAAAACTGTATACGTTTGAACGAATGTTTATGCAATATCAAAACAACTTTTATTCAATTGGGTTGTTCCGTATTAAAATGAATACCATTTTTTCATAGAAATTGAGAAGGAATGCACTCTAATTTTTAAAGGCCACTGTATAGGTTTTTGAGAAATGTTAACGGAAGCCAAAAGACGATAAAACATGGGTTTTAGTATCGACAGACGCGTATCATAATGATTTTAAAGGTTAGGTAAAAAAATATACATGCTTAGCCTAAAGACATTAGAAAAGAAGGACTCAACAGCGATAATAAGGGTTATGACTAAAGAAAATACCATTAAACTTGATACGAACACCGTTAAAACACAATACTAACTATTAAAGGAAAAACAAAACCTAGCACCTAACAAAACCTAAAATTTGAGTCGTAAATATCAAACAAGGTACTCACGTATCGCCATATTTATTTTTCCAGGTCATCATTAAGAAGCAGAAAACAACTCACCTGTAAATAAAAGAGAAGGAAATTAAAATTCCATAGAAATCGTAGTGGAGAGAAGATCAAATTCACAGTTAGAATGTCATCAACAGTAACTTTAGAAACAACGAAAACAGAATGCCAAACGGCCATTTAAATCGCGTAAAAATATTGCACTAAAGCATTTAAATGGAAAAACACAGCAAAAGGAAACTATGTAAGAGGCTCATTTTTAATGCGAGGATTGAAGTGGAAAAAAACCTGAGGTTAAGATGGCTCACGAGAAGTCGATAAGACGTCTGGAGAGACTAGCCGGAACGCACAGAGAAATCGAGAAGCATACTCACTCCAATCTGGAGTAATAGTGGAGGAGAGGGGGGATAGAATAATAGGCGACGGAGTATAGGGGAACCTTTCTTGGTTGAGATGGCTGGTGAGAGAGAGAGGGGAATATTATTAAAAGCGGTCGAAGGAAGAAAAAACTAGCAGAATTAGGCACGGTTGAGGATTAGCGCAGGACGAGTGGATACCTTTCTTTCTCGGGAGACGGCAAAGAAACTAGGCGCGCAAGACTCTTTTGTCCTCGATTTTGCAATTGAAAGACTAGAGGCGAGATATACATAGAGAGAGAAAGAGAGAAGGAAGTATAGGGTGGAAAAAATCTAACGTAAGACGAAAAGGAAGGGAATCCAGGTTGATTTTCACATTTTTTTTCGTCCGCGGAGGGAATATCTCTCGGAGAATGGAGATGGGAAAAATGTACGTTGGGGGAAAGAACATGAAGAAGTGAGAGATGGAAAGGGAAGAGCGGGAAGCGGGAGATCTGGAGGGAAGAGAATTGGGAAAAAGACGGCGGGAGAGTTGCGGGATCAAGAAAGGGTAACGGAGGGAGTACACGGAAGAGAGGACAATACCCTATAAAATAAAAAGGTTTTGAAAAAGAGGGTTTATTATTATTATTTTTCAAGAGAGGGGAGGGGTTTGATGGGTAAAAAGAGAGGTCGGAAGGAGTGAAGTTCTAAAGAAAGAGAGTGCGAAGGAATCGAAATATGATGGAACGCGAGAAAAATAGAGAACGATGACACACACAAGAGAGAGGGAGTGGGATGGAAGAAGGGGAGGGTATTCCGAGTGGTGTATGGAGCATTATTTAAAAGAGGCACTTAACGCCGCGCTTTCTCCATCTCGATACCGTCAACTCCTTACCTCACTATCCTCCACCCTTTTATCTCCATTTAAACTCTCTCTCCACATTCCTCATATCCTCGTCAAAGACTCTCCCACAAACAGTAAATGTACCATTACCCTTCTTGTTGACTGTCAAGTATCATATCCAACGAGCTTACGTGCAATCGACCAACAAATAAGTTTGTCATATACGAATCTAACGATTTTATATATGATATTATTCTTGAATTTACACGAAAGTCAATAGTGCTTACTGATTTCATGCAAATTTGATTATTTTTCACCGAGTATAAGGGCTTCTTTAGACATAATATACTCACTCCGAATGCATATATATCGTATATTCACTGGTCGGGCTACTAAGGAAACACAAAAATAAGAGATCACTCTTGCAACATTCCCATATAGATGTTCATATGAAAACAATGAAGAAGCATGAGAAAATAAACAACATGATACAATTTTAATTTGCAAATGAGAGGTAGGAATGAAAGTTGCTACGATAAACAATTGCTACAATTATGACTGAAAGTAACAACGAAAACTAAGAAGAATATTTACTATACTGGTGAAGTCCCCGTTTTCTAAAAACAGGTATGGAATTCAGCTCTAATTCAACACAGTTAATAGTTAAATACTTCCATATTTTGGTAATATAGTATAAAGTAAGACGCAAAAAATTGACTGCCAATATTCAGAGTGTAAGAACAAATATGACCATGAAATTCATTCAGCTGAGTTTACCTGCTTACGTTTAACCGCACACAAAAGAGAATAAAATGAAACTTATCATTAGTCCAGTGGGCAGGATTCTAACAAAAAAGTGATAACATAGAGTAAAAGAATTATTAATCCCACGATTAATTTTGCTATTTTCATCCGTCATACGGCGGCGACAGAATTCCACTGCGTAAGGAAAAAGCTGCAAAGAATGATGACCTGACAAGGGTCGCCCTATCTTAGGCATTAAACGGATGTTTTTGCAACATCCCAGCTTGATTTACGTGAAAACCTATCCCTTCTCCTCTCCAATTTACGATAATTTGCGGGAGCGATTTTCTGGTCGAATTATCCGTCGACGACAATGTCCGCCGTCAAACTCACGAAGGGCTTCACTAAGCCTTTTGGACGGTTCGGACCTCCCGTCTCTCACGCCACTGCCCCTGCACCGGCCCTGCCAACAGCATCTTCACAGGCTGTAGGCTTGGCTCACTCGATCGGGCAGCGAGGGGGCTGCTGCCTGGCAGGAGTGCCGCACCGTGGCTACCCCAATCAGATGCACGTGCTCGAGCGGTTATTTTGTCCAAGGGGTTACGCCCGGCTAAGTGGAGGGATGGCGTTTAAAAGGGAGAGCGGGAAAGACAAGCTAAACGATAACCAGGGACTGAGGTGAATGATCCATGGGCATGGTCTGGCTATAAAAGCCTATTTGATACGTGAATTGGAGCACTGAGAGTTTCTTCCTGAAAGTCTCGACTACACGACGAGAGACAAACGCCGGAAAATGTTCCTCGAGCATTAAAATTTTGCATTACTTTTCGTTATTAATTTCTGGAATGTCGAAGTTAATAAACTATCTCGTAATGTGCTTCGATTTGTTATTAAATATTATCTCTGGGGAGATAAAAAATCATAGCATCGTGATACCCGGTTATTGAAACCTTTAGCCAAAACCAAAGGTCGGTTACACCGCATAACAGAATTACAGCAACGGGAAAACAAACCTACTATGCATCTACTGACGGAGAAGCCTAATGCTTTACCCGCAATGTCAAAACGCTACCTTGAATCCTACCACTATACAAATAATTAATTATATTCCATTGTTAAAATATCAAGGCATAAAAATGCCTTTTTCCATTCCTTAATGGTATTAATGAATAATTAGTTCCCATATTTTTAAAGAAATTAAATAAAAAAGCAACCTTTAAACGCTCCGGACACGCTAATAAAAGATGAATAAAAATTGCAATGCAAATGACAACAAAAGATAAATATACCTACCGAGATTTTTAAAAATGCGTTTGAACCCGAGACAAATGAACTCATTCCGCTCCGTCGTACGATAAGGGCACAGTTCACGCAGCCATCGCAAAAGAAGAGGGTGAGGGGAGAGAGGAGAAGGAGAGTGGAAGGGAGTTAGAGGGAGGGTAGGAGAGACCGCTTTTGAGTTTCATTCACGCCGCCCTACCAAATTGGCTGGAGTACGACCTCGAACACACGCTCACAAACACACACCCACGCCCATCCCGCCCCGCTCAATAGGCTTCTTTCGTAGTACGGATTCCGGAAAAACTATGAAAACACAAAACTTTCCCTCTCTCCACCGCGCGACCCTCTCTATCTCTTTCTCTCTCCCTCACGCCTTCAACGGGGTGAAAGGAGGTGGGAAGACGGCTGGGATAAAAAGAGCGAGGGAGGTAAAGAGATGGGAAGGCCTAGGGAGATGGGGAAGGAAAGTTAGGAAAAGGGCAAAGGGGGGGGGGGCTGGGAAATGCTACGTGAATGGAGAGAGAGAGGGATAGAGAGGAAAAAAGGTAACCTTGTTATAAATAGCGCCGAGGCGGAATCTCAAAAGAGAGAAACACGCAGCAAATTTCCGGTACGACTTCCCGAAGGATTCCGGGAGATTACGCGAGATTTCTTGGAACCGACACTTTCCCACACCTATGCGCGCCGCTCCCCCTCCCCCCAACCTCCCTTCACCCCCGCAAGTCAACTCCTCCCCACCCTCGCGCCCCCCCTCTCTCTCCCCCTGGCCCTTTCTCCTCTACTCCCAGAGTCCTCCCTTCCATCTCTTCTTCCCTCCCGCCCTCGCCCCCTCCACACTCCTCCCCCCCCCACACGGCATCCCACGAACGACGGCGTAGAGCGGAGTACGACTCTGCGGCCCAATTTCACGACACAGCTCACGGAATTCCCGGAAAACGCCTTATGAGAGCCGACAACAAAAGCGTACTACGTCGGAGGCAGAGAGAGAGCGAGAGAGGGAAAATGGAAGGGAAAGAGGGAATCACTACTACTAATGGCTCGTGTGACCCCATCCACTCTTCTACGAAAGACATTCCTTTCACCCCTACTTCCCAGCGCCTGAATAGCTCCTTAAAAAAAATCAATACCCCTGAAGATTAAAATTAAATAAAAACCCGAGTCTTTAAGCACAAGCTCTTTTTCACCTGGATCATGTCGAATTTGCCGAGCGCACAAATTTTTTTTTAAAAAGAAAACACTTAATATCAAAGGATAATGTCTTTCAACCATTCCGACACGAGAAACGTCGCGCAACCGCACTGTGTGCGTGTGGTACACACAATAAAGTTGTATCACGGACACTTTCCTCATTATTCCCCGCAAAAATTTTAACGTTTTTAAGCCCGTAAAAAAACACGAGGAGAAAGAATTCTGGGAAAATTGCTTTTATGAAATATACATGACGGGATGATAAATTAATGGAACATATAAAATACGCAGGAGCCTTTTAGATGTCTAAGTGTATTTAGGGAAAATCAATACACGGCAGGAAACGCAGCAAGACGGGAAGGGGACGAAAGGGGAAAACTTAAAGCTAAGGAGAGGGGAAAGGGGCGGGAGAGGCAAGAGACGAAGGAAAAAGAAACTTTTCTTTTCTACGAGGAAGAGAGGGTGGCTTGAAGCTAAACGCCGCGGCGGGAAAAGAAGTTTTTACGCAGTTTTTCAGTGGGAAGAGGACAAGAGTGAGAGAGAGAGAGAGAGAAGAGTAGTCGGAGGCCAAGAAGGGAGAAGGGAGTGACCGTAGAGGCGAAGGGGGGTCGAGGGGAAGGGAATGGGTAGGGAGGAGGGCATCATCATCCCGACCCGGTATCGACTGAGAAGAGGCCCGAGAGGGATGTAGGGAAGAAGTGCAGGGGAGGGGTTTTGGGCAGGGAACAAGGGGGAGAAAGGGGGGAAGAGAAGTAGAGGGAAGGGGGATGGGAGGAAGGAGCCTTGAAGAGTAAGAGGGGGAGGAAGCCAGGAGGTAAGGGGGGGGAGGTTGGAGGTGGTGGTGCTGGTGGAGGGGAAGGGATGGGTGGGGTCTCACGGGCGATAAACCGCCATTTTGCAGCTTAGTTCCCCGAGGCACCGCCTCCCACGTGGCGGCGCCCATTCCACGCGTCTCTAGCGCAACTTCTCCCCCTCAGCCCTCCCCACAATCCCCCGCGGCTCCCAGGACAGTCACCTCCGCCCTCCCCGAACCTCCCGGCCCCTCTTCCCAACTCTCGCTCCTCCCGCCCCGCGAAGGAGATCTGCTGAAGATGTTCCTCCCTCCACACACACATCTCGAACCCCCACAACTCGTCTCCCTCACCCCGTCCTCCCCCTCACCCATCACTCCTCACCCCTCCCCCCACCCGCCGAAAAAATCTTGAAATAACCAAAGGAGAACGCCCGAGAGTGAAAGAGAGGGATAAAGAAGTGGCGAGGAAGAAAGAAAATTGGCTTTATTGGCCTAGGTTATGGCTGAGAAAAACCTCCTTAATCGTAGATCCAACGTAGGGACTGAAGGGGCGGGATTGGACGGTCGTGTTTAAAGAGAGTGTTAGCTATAAATGAGGAGATGTAGACCTATGGATGTAGTTAAAAATATTATATATGATATATACACACAAATATAAATATAAATATAAATATATATATATATATATATATATATATACACACACACATTCAAACACGAAATCCCGCCATATGGCGAACACCTATTCATTCACATGGAAACAGATATAACGAAAAATCCGCCCGGCAAGTGGAAAGAACCGGTGTTCAAGTCCACGTCAAGGATATATTTTTACACTTGTGATCTGCCCGATTCCGCCTTCCCCACATCTTCTGTGTTCGCCCTTTATGTGTTCCTATCCATTTTTTCAAATATCTATGTGATGTGAATGAATATATATATATATATATATATATATATATATATATATATATATATATATGTGTGTGTGTGTGTGTGTGTGTGTGTGTTTGTGTATGTATATATGTGTGTGTGTGTGTGTGTGTATGTATATGTGTGTGCATGTGTTTGTGTTTCGCAAAAATAAAGAGCAAGAGGAGAGCGGATGGTCGTAATGGTGTTGGATCTCTTCACGGTTTCGATGCATCGAGCTACGGAGGGAAGGGAAGGAGTGGGGGGGCCGAAGGGTCTTCTTAAAAACCTGAAGGGGTTTTACACGCTCGGGAAAGAGTTCATAATGCCATCATTGCGTGTCTTTAAAACGATGCTCGGGCTCATCGCGATCCATAACGGTCCCCCTCCCACATCCCTCGTACCCCTATGGGTCTTTTTATTAATCCCCCTCCCTTTCGACCTCCCATAGGAAAGGGGAGGATTGCTGGAGAGTTATGTGGAAACCCTCGTTACAGCGCAATCCACGAGAATGAGTGGGGTTTGGGGCCCTCTGCCCTCCCCCCACCGATCGGTTACGGCCTCTTGCAATTTCGCCGGGGTTACAATTGTGGAAATGCTGCCAGGTGCCGAGATGGTGGGTCAATATTCGCTTAATAGTTCCAAATATGACTTATTAAGGAAAAAATCCCTGGTTCTAAACAGATATGAGCACCCATTAATATTTCTATTCCAGGGCCAAGCAATGGCTTATTTTACGAAGTTGAATCTCGAAAATATTTTCCATCCTAGTTTTCTCAAAAAGAAATACAAATAAATTACTTCCATCTATGATTCATCGAGTTGACTTCTTACCTCTCATTCTGTAAGTTACGAGCATCAAAATATTTTATTACTTGATTAAAAAATGTAGTTTGAAATTGAATATAGAGGTTAATATACTCATTATAAGTGTTTCTAAGTTGACAGCCTAACGGTAAATCATTCCTTGGTGATTCACAGTGAAGGATAGATATACACGACGCCCAATATCCTAAACTAAACTAAACACCCTTCATGGCGGACGAGATTCCCATTTCGTAATCCCTTCACCTAGCTCGCCATCTATTTCTGGAATATGGCAGGTAAAATACCGCGCCATTATTTATCGGTGCATTACTCGAAAACCGTACCACTGAGAACGATGAAGTTTCCCATCAAACATGTAGGACATAGTAAGCTACAGATTATAACAAGATTATATATAATACCTTACCTCAGCTGGAATAAAAAAACAAGCACTTCTGAAACACAGTCGTGTCCTATCGTAGCAAAAAACATTGACTTTGGAGAGAGTACAATTATGATTGAAAAATGCATTGTATTTACCAATAAGTTTCTATTTTATTTTAATATAGCTTATCAACCAGCATGGAAAAGGCAAACATATGGATAGCTGATAGCATTGTAATACTGATTATATGCTTCCTCATTATCCTCAGACACATTAAATTGTCATACCCCAAAAATATAACCTAATGCCAGTACAATGAGCGATAAAATAATATTTAAGGGTAGGAACAGGATAGGGATGTTGGACGGGATGAAGGGAGGAAAGAAGTACACCGAGATGAAGAGGGACCTGATATAGATTAGTTTGCTAGGCGGGGAGTCACAAAATGTTTATTTGATAGTTGTGTCCATCCAAAAACCTACCTTGACCGGTAGATTACCTAATAATAATAATAATATATATATATATATATATATATATATATATATATATATATATATATATATATCAAGCTAGTTGATTTTTCGGGTACCAGATCTTCCTGGGAAACCATAACCGGCACAGGGAAAGGAACTGGCCCCCCTACCCTGATGTGTGAATACTCACACGCCGTCGGGCCTAGTACATGGGTGAGCTCTACCATCACCTACTAAACCGACCTTCGGGTTGATTACTGTGTTTATGGTTATATATATATATATATATATATATATATATATATATATATGTGTGTGTGTGTGTGTGTGTGTGTGTGTGTGTGTTTGTGTGTGTGTGTATAAAAAACATTGGATAAGACACAGCTTATTTGTAGAAATAAAATAAGGAAAATCGGAAAAATCCTTTTTAAGCCACTCAGGGCTTCTCATTTACCATGGAATTAAAATTCGAAAAATAAAGAAACAAAGAAAGTTGCCAGTATGAGAAATAGGATAAAAAGGGTGAGAGAAAGAGCTAAGGCTGATCCAACCGAAGTTAGGAATGAGATTAACTCCCAATAAACAGACAAGACATTATTATCAACATTTGGCTACGAAGCCAAATAAATGCTTCCCTTCGACTGCGACCACTTTCCCGATCCACTCTGGGAGTACTTTAAAAATCCAATCCATTAAGCTGGACTCACTAGGAATAGAACATCAAAGGGCGCGAAGCCTTCTTAATGGCCGCCGTATGACTGAGAACGGTGGAGAAGCGGCTCTCCTCTTCTTCTGCAATGGAATAAAACGGTAAGGGATGGCAATGCGCGCCTCTAAGCACACATCCGGCAACGTTATGCCGTGTGACTACACCCGGTGTAGACGCAAGCACCGCCCGAGTCGAGAAGATATAAAGCATGTCCGATTCTATCGATAGTTCGATTGGGAACCGTGAAAAAAATAGTCCTGTCCAATTCTTCAGCGAAAGTTTTTCTCTGCTCGCAATGAGATACAACGACTGAGGCGAGCGATGAAATCTTAGCAAAAGGATTAAACGCATTGGGAAACCCATCGGTATCAACGATATTTGGATTCGGGGCGAAAGGCCTTTGAGTCAAATCATACCCTACAGTCATTGGGGCAATTTATTTGAGAGAAGCTGATAACGGGATAAAAATAACATGACTCGTTAGTTATAACCGTTCTAATTTTTAAAAGTTTATTTTTATCTTAGAGGCTCTTTCGCGTTAATCAAACTGAATTCAGTCGAAGGTGACAGCGCAAAGAAAATTATACTCTCATAATCTATGCCTTAGTATGCAATAGTAGAGTCGGAATGACGCATCTTTACACCATCAACGAGTAATAGGAGCACAACAATACAGGAGCCGGGAGAAGCATTCTGAAGAAAGTAAGGAGATTTACCAAACCAGTATAGAATCACCACTTCAGAGACCTCAAACCAGTAAAAAACTATATTTCCTCGTTGATTTACAAAGAAATAACACATTTTCCACGTTGTATAAACTATTTATGCGAATTGAGAGCAATTCTCTACTTCTTGTTGATTGAAGAATCACTCTGTTGAATTATTCGAAGCATAATTATGACTGGGCTCCGACGGTTACGCGACAACAACCTAGATGAGTAGCGGAAACAATAGGATCCATCCTATAGGATGACTCTCGATTCCATGAGGCCCAAAGTATTAAGTCGAACAATACATTTCGGGACCGCAGTGAGAAATCATCCCCGAAAATTTCCACTAAAATATATTTTTCATCGCAAGGGATAGGAAAGGAATAAACAAAGCGCATGGCGGCGCGTTGACAAGATAACAGATCGGCCTTTAAACAAGATTTTCCGGGCGAGAGCGCAAGAGAATTAATGCGAATACACTAAGGGGTGACGTCCGTTTTCCCATGGCCCCAGTTCCCGAGGAAAAGAATGAGGAAGTTTCGGGGTTGGGGGTGAGGGGAGGAAGAGGGGACGTGGGTGGGGAGGGAGGAGTGTGGGGAGCGGCGTCCCGTTGAACTTAAAGGGGGAGGAGCGAAGGAGGCGTCACACGCGCGCTCCACACATCCCCACGCATACACACCCACACACGGTTAGTCCTCGCCGGGAGAGGAGGTCCCCAACCCCGTGCGACGTGGACAAATCGACGCGATTATCCAGATGGGGACTTATTCCTTCGACCGGGCGGGAAGGGGCGGAGGCAGGAAAGGAAGTGCGAAAGAGATGTAGGCAGGCAGACGGAATAGAAAAGCCCTGGAAGAGTTGGAGCGGTCGTTGTCAGGTCGGCTGGCGTCCCCCAAGGATCGCTGGCTGGCGAGGAGGAAGGCGGGCACGGGAGGAGAAGAAGAAACCCCGGCGGTGCGTGGTCTCCGAGGGAAAGAGAGAGAAGGGGGCATCGCGGAAAAGAGAGTAATGAAATCAGTGGAGTAAGAAAAGGATGAGAATTGGGTGACGTGGAAAACGTCGTCTTATTTTAGTTCTCGTCCCCAGAGCATAATGGTGGACGTGATTCGCCTTTATCCTTCAATTTAATCATGTGTGATTAATTCACCTTTTTAATGGTAATAGTACATTATGAATTTACCATTTAATGCCAGTGAAGAAAGAGAGAGACATCGAACTATCATAAACTGTAATGATGATGTGTCACATGGATCTCCTAATAAAATAAAACCGATAATGAATATTCACATTGAAAAATGACAGCTATTATGTTCAGCACTCCTTTAAAAAATGGATTCTCGCCTGTATTGTTGACAGTTAACCGAAAGAATAGCAATAATTACAAGGATATTGCGTCGTAGAAACTTGTCTTTCAAACATTTATATCCTCTTGAGCTTAGCAAAAGCCTTTCACGAAATAGTCTACCTTTGCCAACTCGAGGAGGAAAATATCCCTTAACCTTAATCGGTTGCCATGGAAAATCCTCCCACCATTATGGTGATCTTCATATGGCAGCTAGTTTGACAGGTGTGTATGGCAGGTAATAGGGTAGAGAATGAGTGTTTTGCGATATAATCTAGAAAAAAAACGGCCTTGTCCATATGTAATACTTTGCAGTTGGTGTGAACACATCGACAGTTACGTGAGCATTCGCGAATTCTAATTGCGTCGTCGATTAACGGCAACGGGAACGGGAAATTGTACTCATACGTAAAAAACCACAATCGTATTTTTTCTGTCGTAACGTCTGTCATTATGACATGGAATTGGAATGGAAAAATAATCAGCAATGTTGAAACAAGAGATTATGTGATTGCGATGCTGGCACTGAGGTCAAATGAGAACACTCCTTCTTTCACAAATGCATACATCTACATACTTAAAATATATAAAAATAGAAAACATTGTGCAAATAAATTCGGATGGTCTGTGCAATTTAATATATTGAAATGCAAGAAAACTCATCAAAAAAACGTAAAAATCTCAAGTCATGGAGTGTGTGCATAAGAAAAAAGAGGGAGAAGACTATCCCGTACACCGGGCGCTGGTGAGAAAGCGCGTTGGGAAACTGGAGTACCGTCTCCGAGATTCGCAAGGAGAAGAAAGTTAAGATGCGATGGAAATAGGGACGCCATAACGTATGCATAGACGAAGACGAAAAATTGGTTAGAAAGAAATGCTTTAAAGTAAACGAGGTTTCTCCCTCTCATTCTCTCCGGAGGTACACAAATCCCGAGGAGAAACGGGGTTACGAGGGAGGGATCTAGGGCGTGGGGAAGGGAAAGGGCAAAAAGCAGATGAAGAAGGGTGAGGAGTGAGGAAGAGAAAGGGAGGGAGGGGGGGGAGAAAAAGAGACGTGAATATTTAATAAGGACGACTGATATTGCAGATGATAAAGGCCCTCGTTTAAGGAAAGAGGAAATCAGTGAGATTGGACGTGGAGAGGATAGAAAGAGAGATGAGAAATGCATAAAATACCGCATCTGGGGGTAGGGGAAGGAGAGCAGGATGGATACGAGGAAACGAGAATAAATTAGATTTCGCGGAGAGGAAACAAGGGCACGCACAAGAAGCACGAGTCTAGAAACAGCGTGAGTGGAATGAAAGAGAATTAGGACAAATTACGGAGAGGAAGGACAGTGGCAAAATAGTCTGGGAAATAGAATCAAGAGTTTCGGCGAAGGCTGTTAACATTCCTAGTGCAAATTAAGTGCGACAGAAGAGAGAGAATTGGGAGATGAAAATAACAGTAGATTATTACGGGACAAATGGAACAAGCGACACAGAGAGTGGAAAACGTCAGCTTTATTCCGTTCCTTATTCATTTAAACATAAGAAACGCGCACAATACAGTGAGGATGAGAAAATAAGATAAAACGAGATTAAAAACCTGTCTTTTTGTTCATGGATGTCGATAAATATGTATCATTAACGGCAATAAAAATATTTGTGAACTCCCATTTTAAGAAATTGAAAATAATTTTACATAGCTGCATGTATGTATGCGTGTATTAATATGAAAACATTGTTATTAAAATGTAAATGTTTTTAAATATTCATATCAATTATTTAAGCCAGCTCATTAGAGATTCGCATGAATGATTGTCTTTTGCATACGGTCCCGGTATCATACATCAAACAGAATAAATGAAACCCACAGGTATCAGTAACAGCGTCTCACATCCTCCCCTATCACAAAAGGGAATTCTAACTAAAGACGTGCCAGCTTCTAGGAAAAAGGTCGAAATTCTCGCAAGAAGGGATGGGAAGGGAGCACTATTTAGAGAAGGAACAAAAGAACGAAATTATCGGCATAAAATTACAAATTTTCAAGAAGCCGAGCAGCATTTTCAATGGTAACACTTGAATATCTAGATGATCCCTAATGTCAAGTTCACTTCTATTGACGCTTAGTCAACCTGAATCACAAAATGTCCAGCAAGAGGGATTAAAAATAGCTCTTTGATAACTTCAAATAAAATGCGAAAATGACGCAGCGGTTAAGTTCCAGCGGGGCCGGAATAAGGTTCACACAAATGTGAGAAAAACATTTTCTTAGACAGGTCTTAACGAGAGACTGGTTCACTATAAATTTCCAAGCACTGTTTTAATTAGCCAAAGCCGCAAAAAGATCAAAGCACCCACGCAATTGGGCAGTCAATGCAAAAGGAACGATGAGTAGAAGTTAAGGGGAAGGATTTACGTCTGAAACAACTACCGGAATCTTGAATATAAGACGTGATAAATTGGTATAGTCAAAGTGACTGATATTTAAGTGAAGATTAAACATTAAAGACGGGGTTGACGCTCAGAAAATAAATTTGAAAACGTAAAAAAATAATTTAGGTTGTCCCGGCGAAGAATATTGGCTTCAAAATCAGGAACCAGACATCAAAATCCAACATCTGAAATACATTAATTGGCCCCTGTGCGAAGAAAACAACAAAAATTGCACATTTTCTTGCTACAGTTGAGATATTATGGATCGCTAATTTGCAAAAACAAAAATAGGGAAACAGTAAATGAATTTAAGACGGGCAATGAGTAGTACTGAGAAGGAAAGAACGCGATAAAAGAGACGCGACAGTAGGGTGGCGAGTGGCGTTGGCGAGGAAGGGGAAAGAAACTCACGCAAAGATGCCAGAAGCGATAGATGAGTGCGTAGCTGGGTTGGAGAAAGAGAGTACCAATAAAAGTGCAAGACGTGAAGTGAGACGAGGAGAACTCGCGGGAGGAAGCGGGATGACGGAGAAGAATGGGGCGCCTGAAGGGGAGGCAACGACAAGTTGGCGAGGACGAGTCGGAAGGAACGAACTGCGGGAAGGGGGCGAGAAGAAGTGCCGTCATTGCATGAAAGGCACGGGGCAGAGAGCGAGGGCGACCTGAGGGACAAGGGCAGTGGGTGGGGGGGGAGGGAAGAGAGCGGAGTCGGGAGTGAGGGGTAAGGAGGGCAAGGGACTCCTTCCTCTCTCCTTGCACAAGTCTTCTGAGCCCACAACTCCACTCCTGATGCATCGATCCGAGAGCTTGGTTGCTTCCCCATCCGCCCACGCCGACTCCACTCGCCTCCTCAAACCGCCTCCTCCTCCACCTCCCCATGTTCCCCCCAAACTTCCAGCCATTCACCCTCAGACGTAGGCCTCCACCTCCAACGCCGACCCCACTCTCTTTCTCTCCCTTCCCGCCCACCTTCCCTTCTCTTCCCCCCCCCGGTCCCTCTCCGCCTTCCTTCCTTCCTCGGTTTACCCAACCCCCTCTCCCGCCCGAGCTTCCCCATCCCGTCTCCCCCTCACCGTTCCTCCTTCCCCGAGGGAAACCGCTTCGCCGGCACACTCAACGGCTCAACCATGCATTCACCCGTTTCACACCTCCCCCAAAACCGCTACCTTTTACTCTCGAAAAATACCGACGGCCGACGTCGCGGGATACTACGCGAAATCTCCAAATCCCGATCTCTCTCTTCCTTACCCCGTCACATTATCCCCCCCGCTATCACTCTCTGCCAAATAACATGCGTGCATCTCCTGCTCACCACGTCCGTGAGATCATACCTTTTCCAGAGCGTGAACAACTGTGCTATCTTGCACAAGAACGATTCACGAGAGAGTATGACGAGCATGGAATAACAAGATCCAGGGAGACAGATATACAAAAACATATATGCAAATGTGTGTGTATGTACGTATATATGTATTTTTATGAATATATATATGTATATAAATACGTGTATATGAGTCATATCTTATCTTCCGAAGAAGACGGAGTTCGAGTCCGTCGAAATTATAAATATATTATTGTGAGTGTTCTTTTTATGTGTTCTCGTTTATATATATACACATATATATATACACACACACACATATATATATATATATATATATGTATGTATGTATATATATATATATATATATTCACTTTCTTGGAAAAGCCACGAACGTGCACAATAAAATTCACTAAATAGTCATAGCAAACACAGAAACTAAAACATATTAAAGAGGGACTCACTAGTTCTCGAATTTTCGGTGGTGCAACCACCTTTCTCAAGAGGAATTAGGAACAGAACTGTTCTGTTCCTAATTCCTCTTGAGAAAGGTTCCTCTTGATTCTTGTTCCTAATTCCTCTTGAGAAAGAGAAAACAGAACAGTTCTGTTCCTAATTCCTCTTGAAAAAGGTGGTTGCACCACCGAAAATTCGAGAACTAGTGAGTCCCTCTTTAATATGTTTTAGTTTCTGTGTTTGCTATGACTATTTAGTGAATTATATATATATATATATATATATATATATATATATATATATATATATATATATATATATATATATATATATATATATGTATATACAAGAGCACATAATCTGTTCTCTCGATCTGTTATATATATATATACACAACAGATCGAGCTATAGGGAGGACAGCAAGATAGCAAGATCCTCCCATAACGGGTCGTCGTTTCCAGGCGAGACGAGCGAGGTCACAAAAGTGGGATGAGGAGCGAGTACAGCTCACAGGAAACCACGCCAGCGGGTAAGAGGCCCGCCGAGGAACCACAGAGAGAGAGAGAACGTGGGCGGCGCACACATTGAGTGATAGAGAGAGAGGGAGAGGCGGAAACGCCAGCGGAGAGCCGTGGAAACTCGAGCGGCCTCTTAAACGATAGCCTTGAGGGTCCATAAAGAGGAGACTCCCCTGCACTTCCGACGCCGCGGAAGTACGGATGGGGTCACTGGAGAGATTATATGAGCATTCCAAAAAAATCGAGCGCCTTATGTTTTTCCGTATTTCTCCGATTGAGTGCCCAATCGAGGAGATGGTTGTAAGAAGAAGGAAATTGGTGATATAAAAGAGGGTAGGGGATGCATACAGAGGGCGTATTTTGCCTGCCGTTTCTACCCGACCGTTTCTAAATGTTTCCCTTCATCCTTTCATTGAGCCGGCCTTAGCAGTTTCAGTGCCACCGCTTGATACAAAAACATAATTAGAAACGCTCGTCATTTTGTTTATGATTCACATAGCTAGTTTTCCTTCAACATCAGCAGGCTTATGCTTACGTTGACCAGACCACTTTTTCTCCTAAGTACTCGTCTTCCTTGGTTAAACTAAGATTATTACTCAGAAGCGTCACGGGTCTAGATGAAATTTCAAATTTATAAATAAATATATAAATATATGTGTGTGTGTGATTACATTCAGTTTACAAAGAAGTGTTATAATTATCTAATATACCTTTAAATTTTACTTACGTATAATTACTGAACTGTTCTCTGTAATGTGTTCCCAAATGCATGTTAGTTTCAACTCACAACAACAGATTTCCTTCCATTCTGAAAAAAAGTCTGATTTTTAGTGTAGCCAATGCCTTGGAAATTTAGCAAAAATGAGTAAACCTGGTATCTGACGACTCTATGTTTCAATGCACGAAATTATTATGATCACATACTTTAAAGTTGAACATTTTTTTCTAAGTGGTGAAGAATACAACCAGTGAGATGGATACAATGCAAATTTTCTTTAAACATGTAGCTCTATCAATTAAAACAATAATAGAAGTGATGTCAACAGAAACACACTATTTGGGCTTTTCGTAATTTGGAAAATCACTCTTGACAAATTTACTAACTATTATCCCTAAGTCAATTTAGAACCATCGTCAAAAGCTTTTTCGATAATATTTCCACAAGCTGTGAGTCTGCATTTCAAATATGTCCATTATTTCTAATTTTTTTAAAACACTCCATGATACTCATCTACCTAATTATACTCATACTGATACTTCCACTGGTACTCATCTGCTAATACTAAAATTTTAGTATTAGCAGATGAGTAGCACACATTTCCCTTGACCGATTCAACATCATGCTACCTACCAAGAATGTGGATTAATCATAAATGGTTTTGGTTAGTACACCCTCCTCGCTTAAAAAACCACTTTGAGCCCATTTCCCCTCTTCCTCATGACTTCTGCCAACGAAGGCTCTCCATTCTCCACCTCTCCTGCCTCCTCCTCCCCTCCGTCTCTTCCCACACACACACTACCGAATATCACGAAAACCTCTTCTTTCTTTCTCTCAACCTTTCACCTTATACAAAATCTCTGGTGAAAATCCCACACAGCTCTTCATTACGAGCACTGCTCGACTTAAACAGAAGCCGACCGAAGTGGATCCCTCCTTAAAAGATGGGATGCGGTGATTATCCGGGATCAAGGTGAAAGTAGTAGAGGCGAAGGGCAAAAAGGGATATGGTATTCGGTCTGTCCTCCGACAAGGTTGAGTTGAAGAAACTATTTCATTATCCACCGACATCGTGGACATCGCCAAACATTCAACCCAAAACCTGCGCAGCTTTATTTTCAAAAATAATATATTTCGAAGATAAAAGGATGTTGCATCGTGATAAAATAAATGTGTGGTTTAATAATAAAAACTACATCATGCGTAAAAACTTTATTTCTCCCATTATGTTCATTCAAATAATCTTAAATAAATATATGAATTAAACCTGAACGAAGAACGATCCTAGACAAGCTTGCAACGCCAATTTCAACCCTGCTCACTAACTTAACATAACTACATTTACGAAAAAATGAAGATTTGAACACAGCACAAAAAGTGAATGTTTTATGCAAAAAATATCAAAGTAAACTGAAATCAGCTAAGCTGATATCCTGATCCCCTAAGGTGAATGATATTCGTGCATGGAATAAGTCAGTATTTTAATATTGGTTGACCATCCCAAATATGTATTGCACAAAAAATCTACGAAAATGAGTTTACAATTAAGAAAAACATAAGTACTTAGTATCCAAAAAACAATAATGATTAGTTTGTATTTTCTAGCTTCGGTTTACTGAATTTCTACACGTCCGTTACTGCATCTTCTAGCCAAATACAATTTAGTATCACCTATTTAAGGTCTAAGGAAGGAAAGCCATAAGAGAGTCTAGAGTCTTTTAAAATCCATCTAATCTGTTAGGCGGCCTGTGGAGGGTTTTTCGGGTTTCCCCTCCGCCTAGGGCGAATGCCGGGCCAATGCTACCCCGAGAAAAGAAACGAATCTATGCTACAGCTGAGCTATTATTATCATTCGCAGCTGTTCTCAGACCCTGATGAGGCACGTTGCCTAAAACAGGGCTTCCTTGTTTGTTGTACACCTTGTTTTGTTACGTTATTGTTCTCTGTTACTTGTTATATATTATAATCATGTTATTTGATGTACAACTACAAGGAAAAATAAACACTTGAA
The DNA here is from genome assembly GCA_037158775.1 of Hetaerina titia. Taxonomy (NCBI): domain Eukaryota; kingdom Metazoa; phylum Arthropoda; class Insecta; order Odonata; family Calopterygidae; genus Hetaerina; species Hetaerina titia. The sequence continues at coordinate 45,348,276 of CM073771.1, forward strand.
AATTGAAAAAAAGCCACAAGTGAAGACAAGCAAACTTGAAGTTTGTTTTCCAAGGGACTTGATCCTTTGAAGACTAATTTCCCTCTTAAACTTCACCGTGCGATTTCTTGGCGATGCCGAATCGCTTCCGATCCGACCGGCTGAACTCGTCACGTTACATCTGAAAACCAGTCCATTGAAGGAGACCTTTGATAGCCTTCAGAAATTTCTCCTCCTTCCGGGCGAGTTAACTCAACGATCCTGGAGGAAACACAACAAGACCGGCCCAAAATTCGCTCCTTCGCTTGGGAGTGTTTCAAGTGCGTGCAGAATATATTCCATCCTCGTGAAACTTTCCGGAAAATCGACGAGTTACTGTAGGAAAACAGCCAAATGATTTACATTTTCCCTAGACGTTCCAGCATCTATTTCCAAAGATAGAATATTACGATAGGTCATTAATCAGGGATATTACTCCGAGCTTAACCGAGAGGCACATTCGGTTAAATAAATCGGTTTTAGCGTTAGACCTCCATTGTCGAAACAAAGCGCAATTAAATTTTGCAATTAACATGAAACGCTAAAAAGTTATAGGAATGTCGTCAGTTCAATAAAAGGTTTGGAAATTCCTTGAAAAACTAAAAAATCTGGTCAAAAGGTACCATCGAGGTCAGACCACAGAATTTGGATGCATTTATACACATAAAATGTCAACATACAAAGCAATCATAATTGATCGCTGAACTACTGGGCAATTAAGAAAAGTAAAACATAATTCTGAAGTGTCATTCACATACTTAACAAATTAAGCAAAGTTATCTTAAAAGAACTACAAGACGTTCCATTAACATCTAAGTAGCTAAACAATTCATCTATCCCCTTACGCGTAGATACATTTCTTAGCATTCGTGTACCGTACATTGCATATACCACAGGGGGGCAAGAACTGCTGTGGAGCAATGTCTACCCACTCGTATGAGACTCATTTAACCAATTATTTACATCGTAGATTGGTTATTTAATCGGAGAATAATGATTAAAAATAAGAACAATGACGTGCGATGTGAGGGAAATTCACACTCCAATTGCATCTACTGAAGTAAGCGTAACATGAAGCTAGAAGCGAAGGTGTTTCGATAAGAACCTCGTGATGTTCAATCTACGACTACCCTAGTCACAGCGGAGAATGAGTCATATGCTTACTTTGTCAAATATTACGAAGCATGCCGCACTTACGAAATAATATAAAGCGCTAAAAAAACACCAATGGGAATGCAAACGAATTAACCGACTTGATACACATCACAGCAACGATTGTTTTTCTTTACCTTCCTCTGCCTGACGCCGAATTAATTCAACTTCTTGCGACCAAAATCCTCATTCCGGAGAGTTACAACAAAAGCACCAAGGAACGCACAACGGAGATGGCACATCCCACCCGCGACTATCTTCTCGCGGGCGGCGTAAAAAACCATTCATTACGTTTCCAAGCGCCTGCGACAAAACAACGGTCCCTCTCCCACCTACCCTTCCGCGCTCGCGTTGAAGAACGGGGCGAAGATTTGCCTTGGGGATTAACAAATTTTTCACGCCCTCCGACCACGGTGTTTCGCCTCGCTGGTGAAAGACATTCTCCTGCTCGCCAGCTGCCGAATAAATGAACCAGTATGAAGGGAAGAATGATAGAAATACGGAGCAAAATGAGGCGTTCGAAAAATAATAATAAAAATTTTCCTTCCCTATGAGTAAGGAGTAGGAAACTGAAAAGTGAGAGGGAATGAATCGCTTGATACTAATAATTTATTTATTAAGGATCAATGGCACAGTTACTTAGTACTCAAAAATTACAACTAGCAACCAAAATCCATGGCTTTAGCGGAGAATACCCCTATGATGCATTCGAACCTGCAAGTTACGAATTAGCGATTATCCTCAGCTACTATCCCACGCCCTTGTAATAATACCAGACGGACAATATATTGAAGGATTTTTTTTAATTTATCAACACTTGAATAAATTAATAAGGGTATATGCATATAGTTTTGCATTAAAGGAGGGGTGCTTCGAGCAAATACTCCTTTGAACTCCTTTGACTATAGGACGGAAACAGAAAATCGAAACAGATGTAACACAAAAATAATTAAGAGAAAATCTTTCAAACCGAGCTATTTCCAAGACATGCGATGAACAGAGAAAAAGGAAACGGACAAAAAAAGGACAGCCTGGAAACGTAAACGCCACTAAGAAAAACATACCTCCGCAGTGTCACTCAGCAGACTCAAGTTTTCCGCGAGGAAGTATTTTATTATGCCCACCCTATCCGAGGAACGACGAACAAATCGCATTAAGGCGGGCGGCATAACTGATGCCATAAAAGCGTATATTGTGACTATGGCAGAGACCTGAGAAATCGCACGGCCCGTCTCATGGAACTCTCAGTTTTTCTCTTCATTCAAGTTTTTTAGAAACAAGAGAAACTTCCAATTCGTTAATATTTCATGGAAAACTAAAGAAAATACGCCAGAGAACATGAAATAAGAAACAGTAATTGCTGAATGGAAGAAACATTAACAATAAAAGAACTATTTCGAATTAAACTCTTGGTAACAATCAGGACAAATAGTTTGATACAGCAGTCGAGACCTTATTTCAATATATATCATGCCGGACGCTGACGATGCTGGAGAACAAGAGGAATAATTATTAAAGCAAGTTTGGCATGTGGAGCTACATTGCCATTACTTCCGATTGTCCCATCATCCCCAAACAGTACAAAGATATTCCTAGAATATCATGGTCTCCTAATTCACTCTCTCTTGGACTTGAAGTAGTTTTAGATCCGAATAAAACTCATATTTTTTAATACAGTCATAGCATAGGTGATCGTAATACCAGCCTTATATCACAAAAGCATTTGAAAAATACATTAACCAGTACATCTAGTGATAAAACTCAAGAGTCTATTCGTAGGAAAAATAAAAAAAAACAACACACCAATGACTCTAGTGGAATATTTATGAATTAGGAAGGATATATTTCACGTAAGTTCAGCTCACTTTGCTCCAAACTTTTGGAATAAATAATGAATATTACATGGAAAAGCCAGAAAAAACCATAAATGCAAGTATTGCATGCAGTTATCGATCTTACAGTTCTAAATCTCAGCACTCCCTCTGGCCTGCTTGCGAACGCATCACACATTGGAGGAACGAAAAGGTAAATCTTTTGTCATTTACCACTACACAGGTTCGAAAAATTGGATAAACCACTTAATCACCAACAAAATCTAGAAATTAAACTTTCCAACTTAGCTTACCAATCTAATACCTTACCAATCTGTATTACGCCGTGGATTACGAAATAGAGACCTATAAAATACCCGGTGCCATTCACGAGTAAATCCCGTAGTCTCTCGGGTTTGGCCTGAAATAATAGCCTCGCTCAGGTGGCTATCGTTCACGTTTCTTCGAGCATCCATCTTTTTCCATGGCATTGCGCGCTGATTAATTGTCCAACTCCATGCTCAAGTCTCCATAACGCGGGCGTCAATCGAATGGAGTGTGTGCAATTCAGCTTTGCCTATAAGGACGTTCAGTGCCGTAATGATTAGGAGGGCGATTAGGGATATGAGCGACGGTTGCATGGGATTGGGGAACGCTCCTTCAAAAGAACCCTCGGTTATTGAAGCACAACCTCAATAATCCTTCCTTTGCACTACCCACCTTCATGACGACACAACACATTCAAACAGATTCTCCCAAAACCAATAACAGTTCGTAACTTACGTTTGGCAAGGGTAAAAGAAAAAAAACGAAAAGAGTGCGCAACTGTGTTTCCGAGTTAAGCGGCCTTTTATACGATCCCGCACGGTTCATAGCGCGAGTTTTCTCATTAAGTCTCCGAATACTTCTCTCATTTCCCTCCCCGCGTCACTCATCCTAAATAAAGAACTGGTGGCACAAAGAAAAAGGTAGTTTGTTTGAAAAATCAATCCGCCAAACCGTGCCCGTCTCCGCGGCTTTTTGTGCAAAAATGGTCTCATTTTTTTTCTGCCTCGACTCAAACCCATCGCCTAATCCACCACACCTGCCTCTCACCTCTCCACGCCCAAGCGTTACATAAATCCGGAAAGAATAGGAATACTACAGTAACAATTGTCTAATCTCACAATTACCGCCTAGGCGCGTCGCAACAGCGCTGCCGTTTTCAAGGCTTTTCATGCCTTTCGACGATTAAACGGTGCTAAATGGGAGAAACATGTTTGCAACGCAAATTGGAGCGGCCCAAGAATGCTACGTTATGAGAAACCCCTCCTCCTCCTCACGATCCGGTGACGTCAGCGAATTCTGAAACTTCAACATTCAGGCGCGCGCGCGCACACACACACACAAACAAAGTACACACACACACACATACCTGAGATTCCGCAAACGGGCTTAAACCAAAACTACTATAGGTTTGCTTACTTAGCGCTTCTCGAGGAAATGTATTCCGGAAAAAACAGAGCGTTAAATTTAAATGACCCATTCAGAATTCTGCAATTTTCCAAAGAATTTCAATAAAATGTGTCCTTAAAATACGGACTGAATTTTAGCATCAAAAATTTGTATTATGGTTGTATTTTTTAAATAACCCCCGAAAATGAGGCATTATAACTAATTCCTTTCGAAGAAAAAGAGGAAATCAGCAGACTAATGAAACTATTAATCCCCTCGAATCACTTTTGTGTTGATCGTCTTAATTTTTCCAACAAAAATAACATTCATTAAAATATATATGAAACAGCATGCCTGTGTAACCATGCCCGCAACCCAGGGCCCTTACCCCAGTAACCCAGGGATGAAAAGAAAAATATTTAGAAGGAGCCTTAAAATTTTATATTGTTCATTATTTAACGCAAAAGAAATTTAAGCGGCCATCATAATCAAATATGCAATACAAAATCCCAATTACTGACATTATCCTATGCACAAAATATAGCTTATATCAATACGTGACCCTTCTCTTCTTCTAGTGTGTTATAAGATGAAATCTGTAGTACATTATAATGTGAATCTCCACCATGAAGAAAACAAATAATTAACAAAATGAATTTGCAATTACTGATTCAGTACCCGAAAAAATATATCCCTTATAGAACATGATGAGGTCATACAATTACGGGGGAATTTATAGAATTTTTTAGTTAGAATTGTTAGTTACAGATGAATTAATAATTAGAAAGAAGACATAACACACCCGTAAAGAGGAAATCGGCATCTAAAGGATGATTGAGACCTTCTTTTCACACTTCAGGGGTAACTTAAGGCAATAACCAAACTCAAAGGTGTCTCAGCCAGCGATGGAGGGACGACTACATTTATACACACTCCTTCGGCGACGGGAATAGTCAAATGCTATCCGTGTCGCTCCGTGGCTGAATTTTATACGATATAAATCCCTAGGGGGAGACAACTCGCACGACAGGACCAAGGAATGCACGTAGTGCATTGCACAAGACGCATGGGATGCAGGCAGTATCTGACCATAAAGTTCATCCTCGTGTGAATCGTATGAGTCCCGACGCAGGAAAACATTGTAGAGGGGCACGAACGCGCATAAAAAATACGTCAAAAGAAAAAAATTCTAGATAGAATTTCCGCCCGAAGGTTCGCGTTTCCCTGACAACGAATTAAACAGCTCGGCGCGAACTCTTTCCAACGCCTTGCGTGGCGTGAGGAAGACGTTCCGAGATTGCCACGCCCTTGCCAGCCCGAAACTTAGCCGACACAAATCCCCGATACCTTCCTATTTCGCTTCTTCCATCATGAAGGGAAAGGGGGACCGATCCCTTATTTTCACTTTCCTTTCACCCCCCCCCCGAACCCCTTATGTGCGTAAAGCCGGCAAACCTTCCCGAGTCTACGGCCATTCCCCTTCAAGGCATGTTAACCCGTCTCACCCACCCGTACGCTTCGTCTTCAACTGGATGACTCTCCCTCCGGGGAAGAACTATTTCACAACTAAACCCCGACTCATCCTGCCCTACACACAATACCCTTCCTCCTCATGCCTTTTCCCTTCCTCATCATCACTCCTCGCGTCCACTCCAGAAAAACCCACCCTCCACATAACCCCCCCACACCATTTCCCAAAACCCTTCACCCAGCCTGTCCACAAAACCTCCCACTCCACACTGTGAAGCTTCCACGAAGCGAATCGATAGCTGCTAGTGTGGTGAGGCGAAGAAGCATTGTCGGCAAGGAAGAGAGAGGCATGGAAGTGGGGGGGTGGGGAAGATAAGCGGGGAGTGAGATGAGGGCGTAGGTGGGGGAGAGTGGTGGAGTAGCGGGGGCGTTAGGAGGAGGAGGAGGAGGAAGAGAGGCAACAGCAAGGCCGGGAGAGTTAGACGGAGAGGTGGGGGAGGGAGCAGAGAGAGAAAGAGGGAGTTCGGAGAAGAGAGAGAGAGCGACTGAACCTTCCCGACGTTGGAGCAGAAAGGAAGCCGCGCCTTTAAAAGCAGATGTTCAACGGAGGCCGAAGGGGGCGGCACTCAACACGGGATTTTGAATGGCCTCTCCTATCTCTCTTCTCCCTCTTTCCCCCACACCACCAGCACTCACCCCCTTTTGCTCTCCCGCCGACACTGGAACCGCCACAACCACCACGCTACTACCCCCCCCCTTACCTTCTTCCCTTTCACCCTTCTCTAACCCCTTCCCTACCCACACACATGCAATCACATAGGGCTCCCATGCATTCTGGAAGAAGACCTAAACACGCGCACGCTTACGCCAAAGCCGCCGACCTTAAAGGGTGAAATAAAAACAGAACGCACACACACACATATTTATATATATCCTCGGAGGAAAAAAATCTGGCAAATTACGGCCTCCTTTGCGAAAGAAAAAGAAACTGCCTCTTTCTATCACTACCATCTGGTCGCGCTCGTGTCAATCGCGGAAATCTCTCCGTTTTTTTTGGGGCTCCCCTTTGGTGGGGTAGAAAACTTTTTCAACGTCGAGTCCGCATCTATCTTCCGATTATGCCCGGATTCCGCTCCGGCGTTCTTGAGAACTGCATTAGAACAGGTTTTCACTTTTCGGTTCGTGCGTCAAATCTTCACTAATTGAGATCATTGGGGCTACCTGATGCCTCAGTTGATTTCAAACAGCGAACTCAATCGTGGCTGAAAACACAATATCCATAACAGAGGCGGGATCCGAACTATTGAATTTAGGTATAGCAAATACAAACGATGTGCCGGCCTATGTTATCGCACAATAGCACCTATTAAGTGGGCAAGTCGTGACTGTTCTAACAAGTATTGCTTGGCATTTTTTTTTAATTTTAACAAATGAATACAAAAAAAATATGGTTTTGCAGAATATCCAAAATAATCACGCCCTTCGTTCCTGTGCGGACACAGCAAACTCAGAATCTACAAATATACACACTTTAATGAAATCCATAATATCTCTTAATTATATACCATGTCCGAAATCAGCACTTTTTGGCCTTTACATTGGACTATTAACAATGGACAAAAGACAAATTTCAAGAAACTACGGGAGATGCCGCAACAGTAGAATGATTTTTACACTCTGAAATTGTTGCATTGTAATGGACAAAAGTACAAACAACCAGCCCTAGGAGAAAAACACCCTCACAGACGGGAATCAAACCCGTGACCCTTGGGTTGGAAGACGAGGATTTGACCCCGCCGGCAAAAGTAAATTAAAAAAGGAATGACAACATTATTCGGCAACATTCCATGGCTAGTAGTACATAAGGCAGCATCAGGAGTACATAAGTACATTAGGGCATAAGTTCATGAGTACATAAGGAATACAAAAGGCAGCATAAGGAGTACATAAGCAGCAAGTAGGAAATCTGGCGTAATAATTGGAATCTCCGGTAAATTTGGGGTTAAAACGCTAAATATAAAGAAACCATTGAAATTGGATTGGATATAATTGAGAAACGCAGGCTTCATGTTTCAACATGACATGGAAATATTTCCTCCCACAGAATATTTCGCAGAAACAACTTATCGAATAATTAATATAGTCATGTACGCTTGAAAATTATTTGAAAAATAAAAAAGATTTTTCCTTAACATTAACGAAATACGGGGAGAAGAAAATACGTGAAGGATATCCTGAGTCTCCATTTACAATGGAAATGGATTTTTTTAAAAAATCTAATTACTTGAAACATTTCTGAGGGCATATCTGATATTCAATATTTGCCTGAAACTAAAATTTTCAACTATTTAGGGACAAAAAAGTTTCATAAAGAAACTAAGACTTTCACAAAGAATCCCGGAAAAAAGTTCAAGGAAACAATGATGCATGTAAAATTCAATTAATCTTCATCTTCTCCCTTACCAAAAAGTTCACTGCATGCAATGTTTTTGAATTCCAATTTCAAATCATATAAATTAATTTTCAAGGTATCTTATTAGCTCCACAAATTTCACTGTAGCTTCACCGAGCCATAATTATTATCCTTAAGCAGCAAAATATGGGTTGCGTAGTGAACGAGTGAGCACTTATCCATCCGAAATTAAGGAACAAATACAAAAACCAAGACATTTCCCAAAAATATTTTCTGACTTCGAAGAAACAAATAATATAAAACTCCAATAAATTTCTTTTCATGTAATAAGATGCCCATAACTCTGATATTTTTTTAAGTACTACGTTTAAATGAACGATATCAAAGATTTACGAATAAATTAAAGAAAGACGGGAAGAATAAATTCATTAAAATATATAAGTCTATGTAACCTAAATATTTGGCTGTTTAAGAATTTCTTCAACAACCCTACTTGACAATCTCATTCCTCAGAGAGTTATGCAAAAATTAGCTCCAAAAGGCAAGTAAAAATTATTCTTATTGCCGAAATGTTCTCTCGTCTCCTCTTGAATTGTTATAATTTAGTTAGCATACTGATTTGGATGAAAGGAAAATCAATAAAAATGTTTTATAGTGGATTTATGTCAAACATAATTAAGTAAAACAAATAATTACAAGAATATTTTAAATTACTTATTTTTCACAAATGCCTTCTTTTAGGAAGGAAGTTAAAAACTTCTGGATTACTATGCATATCAAGAAGCACCTAGGGGAATGTTTATGAGTGAACCGCTGTGAATACAACGAAACCAAAGCAATTGAAAAGATAATGAAAACAGATACCTCAAGGTTGGTAAAGGGACACGGAAACTCGAGAAGGGTGGATGGAAGTGTGCGGAGACAGCAAGGGCGAGGCGAGAGTGAGAGATCTACTCGGGTGTACGAAAAAATCCCTTTTCCCAGAGCATCGCTTGAATAATGCAATCTACTCGAGTCGGCAATAAATCGCCCGATCATCCGATCCCTGTTGAACCCTCAATGGCCTTTTCCTCGCTCCCTTATTATCCCTCCAAGCCCCTTGGTCCCATCCCCCTTCCTCCTACCGCTCCCTTATTTTTCCCAGCGACTCCTCCTTCCCTTTCCTAGCCTCACGCACACCACAACACTCACCATACCACTTCACCGTCCCTCCCCGTACCCTTAAACCGCCGTCAAAAATGACCTCACTCCCAACCCAGAGGCGGAAAAAAATTAAGCAAAAATAAAAGAAATCTAAAAAAGAAATTCGCCGCCCTCAACCGTCCCAGTGGAAAAAAACCGCCCTCGACTCACACAAACACACACACACTATCAACATCCCCTGCCCAACGTCCTACGGAGAAAACCCCCTCCCCACCTCAGCCCTCAGTTACAACACCACTGAATACGAGTCAATTTCACACGTGGAAAAACCGCAGTGACACGGGTTAAGGGGCGGTGGACAGGGGTGAGCAGGTGGGAGGGACCATGGGATAAACAGGAGGGAGAGGGGAGAAGAGTTGTCGGGGCGAGAAGGTGGGACAGGGAGAGGGGTCGGAAAGTATGTTGGAACGAGCGCAGAGCAACGCAACAGCCAAATCACACACGTAACAGAACACACTCGCTTCCACGTGGGTTTATTTATTTTCTTCCTTCATTATTTTTTCCCTCCCTTTTTTTTCTTTTTAAATCTCGCACGTCGCCGCTTTCGGGTGTTATTTTTTTCGATGCGACCCACCCAGGTCTCGCGCTATCCTCCCCACTCAGTTTCACCCCGCGTCATTGTTCTTTCCCACTCCCCCCACCGGCCTCAACCCACACCACTCGCCCCCCCGCCCCTAAAACAATCCCGCCGCCGCCGCACCCTCTAAAAAAATCTTCCGCCTCAATCTATCTCACTCTCAGGGGCTTCCTCCTTGTTTTTCGCTCGCCCTTCGCCGCATGAGGCGGTGGCCGAAAAGCCACTTCCCCGCCGCCGGCATCACTGTCAACGCCTCTCCCACGCCCCTCAGACCTTTCACGCCAACTTCCGCGCGACGCCGTATTAAATTTACACATGCATATACATATTATATACATATATATATATATGCATACACATACATACACTCACATACATATACACACACGCACATATATGCATATACACCCACGGTAACACAGCGAAAATCCGATCTCGGAATGACTTCATTACGTTAACACCCGCCGCTCCAGTCCCACGGCCATACCCCCCATCTCGCGGTTTCCTCCCTGGCGCTAATCTCCTCGGAAGCTTCCGGAAAGGTTGGCCGAGCTGGACGCATTTTTCACGCGGGCAGAGTATACGCGTATATATATAAATATCAGGCAAGGCGATATCGGGGCTTACGGCGACACTTCGAACTCTTATCCACGGCTTTATCTAATCTTACGCCGATCTATAGTTGTTTTGAAAAGTCAGTTGCAGTTGAAAAAAAAGAATAAGGGGGTAATTTACTAATACCATTAGAGATATGATTCATGACACTTTTGGCCTAACGCTCACGCCATCGCGTCGCGACCTCGCATCGGCCGGAAAGGAAAATACAAAACGAAGAAAAAATAAACGGAAAACGAAACTGGCAGAAACCATATATATGTATGTATCACAGTTTTTTTCAATGCCACACTTTGTCCATGTAGTTAATTAATAAAACACTGACCAAACCTATGACAAGCACCTCAGCAGAACCACAGAATAACCATAATCGATACCTGCTGCAACAGGAGAAACGTTCGGAATTTATAATTTCTCTTGCCCAGGGTTTTATTCATGTTCGCAAACGCGATAGCCAATCAAATCCGATGAAACTCGGAAACATAATGTAGTGATTCGCAACAATGCTGATTCCGATGCACGACACTGAGAGATGGAATGTCGTATATTAAACATTTAGAGGAATATCCATGCCTCGATGCCATCTCGTTAATTATTTTTAAAACTATTTTTAAGCGCGAGTGGCGTGGCGGGTGGGCGCGATGCCGGTGTTTTTTGGTGGGTGTCGGTGTTGGGGTAGGTTGGCGAAGCGGGAGATTTGGGGGGGGAGGGGGTGGGAAGGTGGCCACGAGTGAAGTGGGGGAGACGGGAGAGGTGGATGGGTGTTATCAAAATTGTCCACCGCCGCACGCATATACATGTATCAAGAAGATGGCGCCTCAATTGCCAAACGGCCGAATCCCGAGTCATCAAAAGCTTTAAATATATGCGTTCAATAATTACTCCGTGCTCGCCAAACCGCAAAATAATTAACGTAATAAATTCGGGGCGTCATAAATATTTCATGCACAACATCTCGCAATCACAATCGGGGGGCAATAAATTGTAAAAACGCCTATAATAAAAACCCTCCCGCGCGAAACGAAAACGATTTTATTGCTCATCATTTGAAATATATTTTAATCCGGCAGTATATTATTAGCGTTTTCGCTCACACTTTTATTCTGATCTCGACATTTAATTTTTTGCTGCAAAGCCGCTACATAAACGATGATTATTTTCGGAGGAGCACTGTTACTCGATCACCAGCGTCAATCGCTACGTAAAAACTAGATTTACAATCGAAGCTTACGAGGATTAGCAAAATTAATATTTGGAAATTATGCATTACTAATGTTTATTATCCTCGGAAAAGGTTTGATCGGCTCGTGCACACCCCTGAGCCGAATGGGTTTTCCTCCGAATATGATTAAAATGAGATAATAGGTGAATATAAAACGCGCATAAATTACGACATGCACTTTTTTTTTTGATTCTCTCATTATGCTGGTAACTTATTCTCATTTTGGCAAATAAATTTGAAAATGCTTCGCGTCGATGCTTTTTAATGGCATCCATCAATCTTTACAATATGTCCGTCTAAATGTAATTACAAATTTCAGCCATATATCTGTCGTTCAATGCCGGCCCCAAAAAGGCACTCATAACAATTATCGCCATACCCCTCACGGACCAATATTTTCCATTAATATTTCTCCGGTATTATTGAAATTAGAAAAACAATATAGAATATTTCCAAATCATTCGGCGTACAAAAATTCTTCAAAATTTAATAAAAAAAGAACACAATTTGAGCAGCGAAGTATAAACGGTAAAATGATGCCTATTTAAAGGTCAATACTAGAAAGTATGTATAAAACGAACCCGTGATGGCTCTTGGGTCAATTATACTGATGACTGAGGCTTTATGCATCATTTTGGTCGATTTTATGGCACAATTTGAAGAATTACGGGTCAACAAAATTAGTAAGCACAGTTTCAACTTGTCATTAACCATCTACATTGTATCAAAGGACGACTACATTTGACGAGAGCGATTTTGAATTTGGTGCCAATCCAGTATGATATACTTCATCAGTGACATTTTACAAAAATTTCCACAGAGGAAAAGGAAGTAAATTCGGCAGCGGCCCCTTTCGAGCAACGGGCTACATATTCACGATGAACACACAACAAGGAGCTGCTCGTAATTAACCATCAAATTCCTGAGTAGCCCGGTCTACGGGAAATCCGATCCCCGTCGGCAGCGTCCATAATCAGTCGGCGACAAAACCATGTCGGCGGCCACTTTGTGAGGCGGGTTGCGGTGGCCATCTAGGGAGAATCTCGGGGAGATGCAGTGGGACGGGATTGTTTTGGAGATGAAAAAAACATGGGGTGTGGGGGGGGGAGGAGGAAAGAGCTGGGTAGAGGAAAGGAGAGTGAAAGAAAAGACAGAGTGGTGGAGAGAGGGGACTGTTTGGGAACCGCCCTAATTATTAGCTTCCTGGTCGTAACCACGACAGCCAGAAAAGGGGAAAGGATTGGTTTGGGTTGTGGACGGAAGAAACGAGGGGGGGGGGTTTAGGGGGTGAAGCGAAGAGAACGGGAGAGGAGGGTGGTGAGCGGGCGCGGCGGAGGAAAGAGGAGACAAAGTTTCGAAAGGGAACGGAAAATTACGTCGCATGGAGAGAGTGCAATGTTTAGCGGGGGTGGTGTGTGTGAGAGAGAGAGAGAGGAGGGTGGACGGAGGGCGGAAAGTAAGCTGAATGGTAGACGGCCCAACCAACGCTGAACACACGGACGATCCCCCTCCGCACTATCAATCTTTTTTCCATCGAACTCTCGGCAAGTCAACAGTAATTGGAAGATTGCGCAGTGCGTGGGAGGACGGCAAGGGGGTGGAGATGAGAGAGAGAAAGGGCAGAGAGGAGAGACATGGACGAAGAAGTAGAGGCACGAGAGAGGTGCAAAGAGAATAGCTGAAGGTGAGAGAGGGTCATCCAGTCAGTTTCTATGTTCCCCGCCTTTTTATTCGAATTCTCCCGCTTCGGAGGAAGAGTAAAAAAAGAAACACCTGCAATCATGCTGAGGATACTAGACACGAATTAGGAAGAGAAAAAATACTAGAAAGTTAATTAGATGAGGAGCTGAGGCCAGGAGCAGCAGAGCTCTGGGCTCTAATGTCATAAGGTCTAATTGCTCCCGAAACGTTTACGCAACAACAATTATTTTATTTGCCACGTCCTTGTCCCACCGTGTTGGCTGGAATTGGTCGATTTGCTTGCGTAATAATTTCGTCCGCAATGCATATGCGGCATGCAATTTTCCCCGAGGTACCTAAAATCAGAGAAACCCATTAGCAAAATACTAAGAAGAGATTATTCCGGAGGCGAAAGAAATTGTCAAGGGAACGTGTTCACCCGTGTTCTTTAACACCCGCTCGATATTGGAACGGGAGACCTGCAATGACTAAACGAAAGAAACAATATAGAAACATAGATCGCACTCAAATCGCTGAGCAAAGGAGACCGCACTAGGCATTTCTAACAATGGATCGCTCATCTAAGTCAAGAAGAAGTTCAAAGGATGAAGATCGTTCAGCACTGAAGCGGCTGTAAACACATGCCAATGGATGAGAGCAAATAATTATTCCACGGCATTTAACGTTAAAATAGAAAGCAGTATGCAAAGCTTTACTGTAAGAATCGCGTGAAGATTAAGTACACTCACGGGTCTGGTCGAGAAAACAGTTTTAGAAAACGATCCCGGAAAATCGAGTGATACGAACGCCAAAGACAAAAGTTTTGTGAAACCGGCCACGTCGGACACAAGCCAATAACTATTCCAGTGAAAAAAATATGTGGGTGTTAACATGAGGGCATCGCGAACTGCCATACTTCCGGACACCTCCACATCACCTCCGGCTTGTGATTCTTTTTCGTTCTCTCCTTTTTTGCCACGGAAATAAAAATAAATCCTATAAACGAGGAGAGAATTAATTTGGATGGGAAAAAGAGGCGGTAAAACAAGAATTTTTTTCTTGCCATTCCTTCGTTTTATGCCATTTATTTCGCGTCACCTCTCCGAGCACTTGCGAGCGAGATGACCGCGGAGAGACGCTAAAGAAAGAAAGGCAATCCCTTCGAAGCGGAACACCGAGTTGATCACGTGATAGCGTCGAGGTTGAAGAAACGTTTGGGATGAGAATGCCCAATGCAACTACTGCCAGACTTGAGCCATTCAAGGGACCGATGAGAAACGGACAATTAATTACAAGAACGAAAGTTGAACTCTTAAGAATGGGTAGGAATAAGAGCATACACATGACACACGTGTAACATTAGGAGGGAATGAAAGTGATAATAAAAATTATTTAACTGGAAAGGAGATACAGAGCACCCGAGTTTCACTCGGCGGATTTCTTTGTAGTCGAACTTCGTCATTCTAAAGTAATCACGAGCAAAACGACACCGAAAAATTATTTGCGAAATGTTATTCAAGATTTATAAATAGTACTTACGTAATGAATGAATTTAGTCTCTAACAAAATTCAGGATTCCTACAAAAGAAGTAAAAACTTATAGGACGCCTATTCCTCATTCAGTCATTTTGATGTGGATATTCTGGACCCAGCGATAATATAAACTATTATTAAGAACTTTTCCTCTGATGAACCAACCTGAAGCTCTGTCTGGTACAAAAACATCAAGCAGTTTTCCAAGAGGAAAAGATTCTTACTTGTACTGGTACTCGACCAGAGAGCACACGTACGTAGTGGAAAGCATTTGAGTATCTTCTACGAGTATAAAGGGAGCCGCAAGGTTGTCAATCACAAATATAATCCTTTGATTTTCTCCTACTCTTCTTAAAAAAGCCATAACAATCAGTTGTCTCCATTGCGTGAGCTTGGAATTTTTTTTCCGAGAATGCCACGGCCTTACGCCGCCGTTTAAGCTTTCCTTTGAGTTATTCGAACAAGCGATTTGAAAAACTGAACTTTAAAATTCGCATAGATCACGACCCGGGACACGGAATGAAATACGCACTGCTCGACCCCTGCCCTGTGTCCCATTTTAAGTACCGCCACGGCGATCTAGTGGGCCAAGCAAATGATAGGACTGCGTTTCGGGAAAACGATTGGAAAGCGAATGGAGATGGGGGCAAAACGAGTAAGCGAATTGGAGGGAAAACGGAGGAGGAGAGGGACGATGGGGAGGGGGGGAATTGATGAGTCGAAAGGGAAAGGGGGGGGTGGGGATTTTACCGGCCGGGAGAAGGCACGGGGGTAGGGGGCGAGGCCAAGGGTAGGGAAGAGTGGCGGAGGGGGAGAGAAGGGAACACCCGATGAATCACACATTCACATAACTCACCATCCACATCGAACGATTGCCATGGACGGTGTGAAACGCCCGAAGCAACAAAAAAACATTAAACCAAGGCCCCCGGGGACAATGGAACCATTTATAACAATGAAGAGAAAATGATCAAACATAAAGCCAAAAAAAAATATAATTTACAACGACGCCGTTATTGGTGGGTGGGAATGGCGTATATTTTTTTGATGGGACCAGTGAGAGGGAGGGGTCAAAGGGAGGCACGAGGGGCGGAGAGGAACAGCGGAGACTGGAGTGGGGCACGAGAGAGGTGATAAAGTCTGACGAATCACCTGATTTTTCGCTGAAGCGACATTAATTAAGTAGATTCATGGGACGCCGTTGTGTAGTAGCTAATATTGGTTGCATATATCAGAGGAAACGAGAAAATTTGAAATGATGATGAGCGTGTTTTCTGAATATACGTGATGGCTATAATTGCCTATTGTGTGGGATGTATTTCGGCTTTCTTTGGTTAAATATTTGTTTGCCACTGATCCAGCTATCTATTTACGACTTAGATAAAGGAATTGGGGTCAGTTTCCAATGGAACGAACGCTAACTAATTGTCCTACAGATGAAATGAACGAGTCGGATTAAATGTGACATATGCTTCCGAAGCCATTCCTACAATATATTCGAGAAACGCCCGTTTTATTTTGAAATACTAGGAAATATGACAAAACGCCCTCCATGTAGTAACATTGTAAAATACGATATAAAAATTTACTATGATATATAACAACGCATCCTTCGCATTTTGTTGGATGCCAAATAGATTTTTTTCAACAACACATAACGGCAATATTTTTCCGTTTACGAATACCTCAAGGCCTTAAGACTGTCCAAGATTTATGCTTCTGTAACCTTACTGATTAAATACAACTGGAGGGAAAATAAATTTAACACGAAACGGGCTCTCACGGCTTGGGAATTAGAAAGGGAAAATAGAAAATTATGAAAAGCCTTTTCGTAGGGGTCGGAAGGGCGGGGGGAGAGTGAAAAAGAAAGAAAGCTGGAAAAATACGGAAATCTCCACAACTGCTTGACGCGGGAGAGAAAGAGGTATGAGAGGATGAGAGGGTTTCGGGGGGGCCGGGGGGAGGAAGGGGGCGTGAAGAGGAGGAGGAAAAAAATTAGGAGAGAAAGGAAGCGCGGGACGGAGGAGAGGGATACGGCGCGGGAATTACGATGAAGGAGGATGAGGATGCCGACGAAATAAAAAAAAATAAAATAAAACGAGAAGAGAGGAACAAAGCGAGGCGGGCACAGAGCAACCGCTTGCGCGGAATGAATTACCATTTTTTTAAATACACTAAATTTGTTGCATAACAAACTTGACATTTCCATTCAAATTACGACTACCGAGATGAGAACGGGGAGTTTTTTTTTAGGGAGAGGGCAGGGGATTTGCGAAGAAAAAGGTGAGACTAGGGCTGGGGGGAACAGGGAGAAGGGTTGCGAGGGGATGAAGAGATGAGGATTTGAGGGTTTTGTGGCGGGTAGGATGAGAAAAGGGGAAGAGAAACGTGAAGGGGTCACCACTTGGCACGGTGGGAGGAAGAGGAGAGTGAGAGAGAGAGATAGGTGAGAGACGGGAAAGTGGAAACTTTTGCCCTCCCCAAACTCATCCATCCCATACACGGCGACTCCCCCAAAAACCTCACTCCCTCCTCTCCGCCCCTTAAATCAACGCCTATGCCACGCATCCTCCATGACATCCATCGCCTCTCCGCGCAAAACCCTCCGGACTTCCGGCTCCGAAACCCTTTTCCCCTCCCCCTCCACCCAATCTCCCTCATAGGAGCCTCGTCCCTCCCCTATCGCCCCTCCTCCACCCCCCCTACAACAACACTTGACCACTTTGCTGATGGGGTCATCCTTCTTCCCAGCCAGCGTCATCACGCGCACAAGTCCATCAATCTTTGGGAGGGGGTGGCCTCCTCGTCCACTCCTTCACCGGCCAAACTTCTGCCCCGGCCTCCCTCTCCTGCATACTCTTCTCCGAAAATTCCCCCAGCCCCCTCCCCCCCTCCGCGTCAACCCGTGGGCCTAAGGGAATTGGCGATTCTCGCGTACTGCCCGTGAGACGCACATGAGTCTTGGGGAATAATTTATGCCTCGCAAACACCCTAGAGAGAGTATGGGGGGGCATTACCATAACTTCTACCGCTGACCCCCTTCGTCTCTCGCCTCCTGTCCCTGGCCCCCAACCCCCTTTCACACGCCAAGTACTCCTAAACTATGAAATCTCACACTTCAACCCCCGCCTGTCCCCTTTCCCGAGGAAATGATCGTAATGTGATGGGGATGTTCGAAACCACTACAATTTCACAATGCACCCTAATTTGTGTTTTACGTTTCACTCGTCTCACAATGCCCCCTGAAATTTCTCTTTCCTTCAATGGTCTACATTGGAAAACAATAAAACCTATTGCTCGTACGATTGAAGGAACCAGTCATGCGGAGAAACGCTACCGTTACTTCGTAATACCGAGCAAGTCCCAGGTTTTATTTTCTTTCTAAATTTATTTTTTAATAAATCACAGTAAGGTTCTCGCAAATTATAGAAATAAAATCCGACCTTCCTTTGCTTTTTATGAGTACAAACCCAACGGAGGTTATAGTAAGTACCATATTTAAGGCATGGATGATTTTCTAATCGGACACAACAACAAGGAAATGGGTTAAGCTGCATAATATTCCTCAACACTTAGCACGCTTAAAGAATGCTTTTTATTTGCAATGCCCGGCAACCGGGAGACATGAACGGCGGACCGATAGATGATGAAAATAATCCGACAGGTCAATGTGCCAAATTCCACTTAAATTTTCTCTCGCGTTGATCACACGAATGCTAGTTATCTCTCTCTATTACGCAGTATGTGCGAATCATTATGATGCCGAACACTGCATTGCGGACCTTCGCATAAGTCGTCCCAAGAGTAAGAACACTGCTTTCCACGCGCTAAGCCGCTAAGCAATCGCATTCCTTGCACACGCACGAGCTCTCGAAAGAGTCCTCTTAAAAACGTCGCCTCGCTCTTACATGACTCTTGACGACTCAAGTGAGCCGCCATGGCTCATAGTGTCCTCCCCTCAATGCTCTACCTACCTCGCCCCTTCCCCCACACTTCCCTCTGTCTAATCCCTACTACCTACTTCCGTTACTCGGTTGACTCGGTATCAAGGCTGGGAGCTTCCTCGCTTGCACCCTTCCGCGCCAAACATATATAAGCCAGAGTACATAATCCCTTCGGAAAACAGCGGGCTTGGCAGCGGGGAGGTGTGCGGAGGAGTGGAGGTGACAGGAATGCCGGGGAGAGACGGAAGCAAAGGGAGAGGAGGAGAAGAAGGAAAGGAAGGAGGAAATGGAGAGAAGGGGCGAGGACATATGAGTGGGGAAAGAGCACAGGGGAGCAAAAGGAGAGGAAAAGGACGAAGAAAGACGTAGAGACCGGTGCTCCCCTCTCGGCAGTGGCCTTATCGATCCCTTGAGGACTGCCTTCATCCACTTCTACTGCCACCACTGCCAATACCGCTGCCAACACCACCTCCAAAAATAGCAAGACACCTCACCAAGAGTACATGCAAGAGATGCTCATCGCCAACCTACGTATACACGCCATTGCCAGGTCTCGGTTGTAGCGCAAAACAGAAGACCACTGACTTTTATTACAATTAACACAAGGTCTGGATTCTCCGCTGTATGCCTTGGGACAGAATCTAACGAAAATACTACCAGAACAGTACAGGGTTCCCCTTCTTAAGGATGATGGTTTTCCTTGCACCTACCGCTTTCTTGATAACTTTTCCATGCTAAATATGCTGATAAATATTAATCAAACTTTTTCTACTAAAATTATACCCATAATTTTCGTAGGTAAGGTTGACATAAGGGATGCCATTGATATATGATAACCGTTAATATATTTCCCCAAAGGTAATTTCCCCAGCATCCCATAATTAACAAACATACCATGTCCATCAAAACGAAGAAAAATATGTTACAGGTTATGAAGATATGCCCATAAATATATTCATACGCAATACGAAATTACATACCATTCTATTTATGAATACCAATTAAGCTACTATTCATACCAAACTTATCATTTTCCTGATTAATAAATAAGAACGCACGATTATGATACAGTAATGCTGAAATAATAAGCGAGCAACAATAGAAAGTAATATTTAAGCCAATGGAATGAAAATCTACTATTTAAGTCAATTCCATTAAACCATCTAAAAGAACTTGTTTTGATGCCGTCTATTTCTTTCTCACCAGAGCACCTATCTTTTGATACGCTCTTTTCTGAACTCAATATTTTGGTGACAAAAATAAACGTTTCCGAATGTCAAAAATAGTTTTTGATAGATTTTTTCAAATATCCCCAACTAAAATCCAAGAAATTACTTTCTATTTGTCATTAATCCGGAAACAGCTATTTTTGGTCTTTACGACGGACTTTTAAACTTAAAACTTACAACAAAGACAATTACAAAAACCTGAGTCCTAGGTGGAGGAAAAAAACACCTAGGTGAGAATGGAACCCACGACCTGTGGGTTGCCAGGCAGAGACAGAACCCCGCCGCCACTGGCTTCGGTAAAAAGATAGACTAAGGATAAATAAGAATTTATGGAACTAAAACAAAGTGTAGGACACTAAACAATAACTAGTAATGCAGATCAACAGAGGGTATTTCTTACAAGTTTCAATGCTTCATTAACCGTGTGACAAAACAGAGACCGGAGATTTTCATGAAATCATCCTAGTCGGCATAAATCGTCAGAGTGAGCCATCAATAGAGTGATAGAGTGGAAGATAATAGCCTCCCTTCAAAACCTCTCTTTCCGGTAACCCCTCATCCATGCTGCAGAATTACTCTCCCGTCCCCACATCCTCTAACGACCGACCCCTCTAAGGCGTTTGGCGCGGGGTGTCACGGTGCCGCCTGCGACCCATAAGGGTCGGGAGTGCGGGTGAAGACGAAAGTGGCTAGGAGAAAGAAGAAAAGAAGCAGCGGCGGCGAAGGGAGAGGGCGGGGCCGGAAGAGATGGCGGGCAGAAAGGTTTCCTTTCCACCGAACCCTCCCCACATTGAAGCGGCAGATTTTCCAAACAAGCCCGAGAGCCTACACCCTCATCACTTTGTCTGCCTTCATCAACACTCCTTGCCCTGGCAGGAGGAGAGGAGAAGACGACCCTTTCACTCCTTCCACGCGATAACCCTCTCCTCTCTTTAACCTGTCGCCCCCTTTCCCCTCTCTCCGCCCCACCGCTACAGTCCCCCTCCCGCTCACCCCCGAACGAGAGACCCTCACACGCACACACGAACTCAACCTCCACACCTCAAACACCCCGGCGCACACGAGTGACGAAACACCACCAATTCACGCACACTCCGAGGAAAGCTCCCAAACACGTCCCCTCCCCCCTCCGCTCGCACGTTTAAAATGCTGGGGAAGCTTCGATCAGCGAGCGAGCGAGTGAGAGAAGTTCCCATCCCTCTTTAACGATATCCTCGCCTTCCATCCCCTCTCCCATGACCCAACTCCCCCGTCCCTCACCCCGCAACAACCACATCAAACCCACCCCTCCGCCCTTCCGAAAACGCCTCCATCCGCTTCCCGCCACTCTTCAATTCCACACCCTTGCAAAACCCCAAAAACCAAAATCTGACACTGACGCACAGCGGAGTAGTCGGGTGTTATTAAAAACCCCGGATAGCGCCGCCGGTCCGCTGTGGGGCGCTGCGGTGGCGAAACGGGCGGGAAGGTGCGCCGCGGGCAGGAGGATTGGAAGGGAGTGGAGGGCGGAGGGAGAAAGGGCCTTTTCGGTAGGGAGGGAGAGGATCGGGCATGGGAGTGGGGAGGTGGGGGGGGGAGCGGATGGTGCTCTTCCACGGGAAGGAACCGGACTAAATGACCACACATTGAGCGGGAAATGAAAGGAGTGGACTGAACGAGTAGAGGGGGGTGAGAGAGAGAGAGGAAGGCGAGAGTGGGACAGAGAGGGAAGGATATGCGGGAGCTAACCTTGCTACAACTGGTTGGGATGAGAGTAAAGGAGAAAGAAGAAGAGGGAATGAAAAGAGAGAACGGGATGGGAGAACGTGGGCAAAAGAGAAAGAGCGAAGGAAGGAGAAAGAGGAAGGATGGAAGCAAGGAAGGAAGGACGATGGAAATTCGGTTAGGGGAAACGTCACTCGAGAACGCGCTTTCTCCGAGGCTAAAACGTGTATTCCTAACGAACACTGTTGGTGGGGAAGGGATGATTGGATTATTTCAGCATCTCTGCCTATCGGTGATATAGTCAATAATAGTGGGACGGATAAAGTACCTATGACTAAGCACCCCATTTGGCACCCCTTGCGTACTTGGCGAGGAAAAGGAGATGGAATCAAGCACAAATTGAAGTTGGTCTGCAGGAAACAAATAATCCATGTAGTTTTTCATTTAAGTTATTCATAATAACAAGTTTTGACATTCATGCTGAAGACAGACCATAGCCTACGAATAAATATTTAAAGACGTTCTTATAAATCAAACCAATTTACTTTTCCACATAAACTTTTTAATTTTCATGACCCAGGTTTCGTTATATCATGGCATCATCAGGTCCTGATCATCACCTGACCTGATGATGTTATGATATAACGAAACCTGGGTCGTGAAAATTAAAAAGTTCATGTGGAAAAGTAAAGGGGGTTGATTTATAAAAAGTCAGTATGAAGATTTTCCACGAAGTTACGCCGGAAACTGTTTTATTTAATATTTAAAGAGTTCACCCGTAAATTAACACATCATTTCGAAAATGAATACACCCTGGAAAAAATACTATAGTTCTTTATCTTAATTATGATACGTCGTAGCGTTTACTGTCAAAGCGTGTGGAAAATCTATGAGAAATTTGCATTCTTGTATTTCTTTTTCGTAATTTTTCACGGTGTCTACACCTGCGATTATTCTATGCGGGAAATCTTGAGCATGATTTACAAAAGTGGAGTATGGCAGTTACGACAGAAAATCAATGAGGTGCTGAAAATTTGCCGAAGCTGTTCAGTTAAATGAGTGTACTAATGCTGAATGCCGAGATGAAAACTATCACAAGAAATTACACTTTTCATAAGCAGAGCTGCTGCTCCCAGACACCTCAAAGCCAAAGGTTCCAACCAGCCAAAATCTTGCTTCAGCGTCGGCACGCGGTTATCGGCGGGAAGAATTCCCATGCATACCAAGGACACATTTAGATGCAGACAACAATGCCGCCATTCACAATCTGCATAACAGAGAAGAGAAAACTTCCACGAATCCGAATAAAAACTCTTTGTCGTCTGGTTCTCGGAAATCGAACGGTTAAGCAAAAAACTACCGGCAAGCTTCGGTTGCTATGGTCACAGACGGCAAAGTGAAATAAAATATGCCCTCTTTGTTGAAAAAAAAAACATTCCTGGATACTCCTAATTAACAAGCAAAATATGAAAGGCCGGCGGAAACCGCGGATGAACGGAACGAATGGAAAAGAGAGTAATTTAAACACTTCACGTATTTACGGGCGTAAGGCAGAAAAATAAAACGCGACGGAATGAAATGAAAAAGAGAGCAACAAATCGCTCTCGAATGAACCGGAGAAGCAACACATTGGGGGCGGGAAGGGGTTAAAAAGGAGCAGTCGCCGCTTGGAACCGCCGACGACGAATCAGGAAGCGATAACTCCCGGAGTCAAAAGGCGAAACCTTATGCACACGCGCCGGATGGAATAAAAATATAAAAGCGAAAAATTCAAAGAAAGGATGCGAAAAAAAATACACAAACGAGGACCCTTCCCTCTCTCTCAACCCCTCTACCACCCGTTCCCGCCCACCAATCTGCTTCCATCTGCACACTCCAACAGTGGCGGACGTTCTTCCTCCTTCCGCGAGGAATTACAAAAAGCAGACATCCGATTAAAAAAAAAGACAAACACAACCCGTAAAATATTGAGCGGGAAAAGAAAAGAAAAATAGGAGCGGGCTCCTTTCGCATTTTTATTTTCTTTAATCTTTATTCAACGCATATTTTTTTCCTAAAGTTTCGAGTCCCTTAACCAAGACTCCCCATCTCCCTTTACTGTTCCCTCCCCGAGCGACCAAGGTCTCCCCCCCCCCTTTAATTCCATTCGGATAAGAAAGACGAAGGGAAAAGAGACGCGGGGATTGAAAAAAAAGAACGCAATGAAAAAATAAAACGGAGAGGGAAAGGAAGGAACACAACATCTGAAGACGCCGAACCAATATGCACTTCTTTCTAGACGCGAATCGTACTGGAGCATGAGGAGGGCTCGAGGACAGAGAGAAGAACACTCTTAAAGGACTATGTCTCCTTTAAGGAATACCGCCTGGCCTCCCATCCCACTCAACCTCGCCCCCATCCTCCTTACCCACCACGTCGTCGGCAATCCCTTGGGCAAAGACCTCCACTTCTTCCCCGTGCCCCTCCCCCCACCTCATCGCTACTCCCCATGCGCCCCCACCGCTAAACCTACCCTCTTCCGAACCCCCCTCCCCCCTGCGCCTCACACACTCTTCCTGTTTCCTCTCCACCACTCCTCCGTCCCCCCTGGACCCCTCCTCTGTCCTCCCTCGCCCCCCCCCGCTCCCCCACACCACCAAAGCATTGATCCCGCCATGCTACAGGAGATCCGGCCTCTGGTACGGCACAGTCTCCGTCGTATCGATGTTTGCCCCTTTACCCTTCCTCCTCCACCTCCCATCTTCCGACCCTCTGGAGAGAGAGAGAATAGAGGGAGAAAAGGAGTAGGCCGCCCACCCTGCCTTGCATCCCCCCGACACCCCCCCAGCCGCACCCACTCCACTACGTTCTCCACCGCTCGCCCCCCTCGGCATCCTCCACTCCCTCCGCCCGTCCACAGCCGAGTCGATTCTAAAAGGAAGCCGAGTGGGAGGCGGGGTCGCGGAGCAGCGGGGGAAGAGCAAGATGGGTGGGGGAGGGTGGCGGGTCGGTTGTAAGGGATGAGGTGGGATGAGAGCGGGGAGAAAAAAAATGAACATCGCAGCAGATCTCGCTTAATCGTTCCTCAACCGCCCACTTCCATCTGCGCCTCTTAAACCTCTCTCTCTCTCTCCACCTTGCCCAACCCCTCCCTCTCACCTCAAGCCTCCCTAACCCCCGACTCCTCTCCTTCCGCCTCATGGCTCCCCTCCTTTCCCCTTGATTAACCTGCTCTCTTGACTTCTAAGCTTTCTTTTTTGATTCCACGACTCTTCTATCTATGTAGTATATATAAGCGTTTGCTAGTTGTGCTGTACATATACATGTATGTATGTATATACACACACATATGTATAATCACACACACATATTCACATATATATGTATATATACACACATGTATTCATATATATATGTATATAAACACATTTATATGATCACACACACATATACATATTTTTGTATACATACACACATATAAACATTCATAGATATATACATATTTCCACGTAAAAACATAAAAGCATACATTTTTATACATTTTCATACAAATATATATATTCGTATTATCTCACTGTCACCTATTGCTTTCGTTTTTTCCACAAACGCATGCATAAGGAGAGTCTCACTGTTGTGAATAATAATTTAAACGGAGAAGCGAGTTAGCACTGGAGGACAAAAACACAGAGAAACAAATACCAATCAAACTCACACGTATCACGAATTTTCGGTGGCCAATCCAAGTTGAGTTCCTTCTCTCCCAGCAGGAAGGTGGTCTGGCCACCGAAAATTCAGAACACGTGTGAGTTTCATTTGTATTTGTTTCTCTGTGTTTTTGTTCTAGCGATATCTCGCTTCTCCGTTTAATGAGTGTGTGTATCAATGTGTACACATTAATATATATATATATATGTACATATATATATACTCAAACAACATCCTTCGAGGATCTTCAAAATGTCCTCTCTCAACCACTCCTCTTTTCTTCCTTCCTTTCTTCAAAGTCGACCATATACATTCCAAACAGACGCCAATCTCACTCACTCAACCACCCTTTTAGCTTTCGCATCTCGGCGCCAAATCCTCTTGCCATAGAGTTCCCACTCCCTTTTCCCGCATTCCCACCACAGGAGAGGATGCGGAATAAACCGAAGATTCCACAAACCACTACCTTGTTTGGACCCCTTTTCCAGCTTCTTCTTTGAGTCGGCAAGGTTTCTTGTTCAAGATCTAGATGGTGTCAACCAGATAAGTCCCTACCTGACCTCTCTTTTGCAACTGTTGACGTGTCTCGTGAATTTTCCTTAACTTTATTTTCTAAATGCACAAACGGAAGCTCTATAAGAATCCCAGAGGCATCAGTCAGCCTTCCGCAGGCATGATTACATAATCTTAAAGAGCAAATCGCTCAAAGCATATATTCTGTAGGTCGCTATGAGAGAATTCAGACGCAAAAATCAGGTTCTGTGATGCTAATTCTGATATTTAACTCAATATATCTACGATAACAGGTAGGTATATAATGTATCGTTTATAATCCAAAATTAACGCCATCACCAATTAATGCACAGAATAAATAATAAGAATTCATGCAGTTGTTTTATGAAAATGGCATTGGATAGTCCGATGACGATTCACATCGAGTCAAAATAGAAACGAAGGCAATAGCATTCTGACACCTAGTGCCTTTAATTGGAGCAAACTTAATTCACCTTGAGGAAGAGAAAAAAAAATAAAACAGAAAAAAAAATTAAGAAGTGTATGTGAGAATGCTTTGGATATGAGGAAAACACCATTAGTGACTCCAAAATATAGCAAAGACCAAACTGAGCTGACCTGCTTAGTTTATTGATATACATACGTCTTAGGTGAAAATGAAAAACTATTTGTGTTACAAGAAATCAATACCAACATCTTAACACCGTAGGAGCAAATTCCTTAAAGCAAAAATAACCACGCTATCAACTGCAAGAGTAATATCACCTATTAGTTAATGCCAGCGAAAACAGAACACACGCATCACCCCTGCAAATGTATCCTATTAATACGCGCCGAAAGCGGAACTTCAAGTGCCATGCTTGCAACCACCCCAGAGAATTTTTGAGGCCAGCTCCATCTAATAAAAAAATAAACATGCATAAAAATCCTTTACTCCCTTCCATCAAACCCCTCCCTTCACATCCATTTTCCTTCCACTCACTTCCTCACCTCCTGGTCCTTTACTTGTGCCGTCTCCACTTGAATTCCCCAAAATTCCCCGTTCCCCACCCCTCTCTTTTAATTTGCCTCCCACGCACGGAATCCCCCCCCTCCATCACCTCTCTGGATAACCTCCAAAACCTCATTGGGCCACGCGATCCTTTCATCTTCACCTCTCTTCCCTGCCGCCTCTCTTACCCGGCTCGGCATGAGAAAAACCAAGAAGGCAATGGAGGGAGCGTGAGAGAGGGAGAGAGATGGAAGGAGAGAAGTTGGGAAGAGACGGAAGGTCGGAATTTTCGCTTCATTTCTGCAGCGGCGGCGGCAAAATCAGGAAAAAAATGAAGAAGACGTGAAATTGACGGGGAGGGTAAAAAAGGATGAGGAGTGGGAAAAGGGTAAGGGATTGAAGGGAGAGGGATCCTTTGTGATCAGGCGCCTCTTATCAAGTCCGGGAAAAATTTGGGGAAAAGAGGAATCCCCATCCTCTTCAGAAGAGGGTTTCCTCTCCGGCTGACTGGACTCAATGTCAATGTCAAAAGATGGAAAGGGTGGAAATGAAAGATAAAAAATGGGATCCCACCTTTTTCTGTATATTTTTCACATTTTTTTTATATCTTCGCAAATCGTCCAGAAGGTGGACGGAGAATGGACCCTGAGGAATGTAGATACATATATTCTTCGCTGGCATTTTGGTTGTAGCAATCGTCAACCGCTTTGCCCCAATATGCACATTGTACTCAAGGAGTAGAGGGGCTGAAGATATCATGCACGAGTTTATTGGCTAAACGGCAAATTGTTGGAGATGGGACGTATAATATATGCTGGATCGCTTTCTCGTGAAGCTGAAGATACATAAAAAGTGTTGTTTTGTGCATTTACAGAAATTTTGGGACCAAAGAAAAGTCTTCTTTTTTTAGCACAGATAAATGAATTTGGCAACGGAAATCGTCCCGGATAACTTTTCCACAAATTGATTATAAACAAGGTAATACAAAGGAGTAAACGAATAAAATACGACGCGCCAACATGTATTGTTTCTTGAGAGGCCTATGTTGTAACAAGACTGTTGAAGACAAAAACTATAAATGATTAATTTACCCAACCACAAGGAAGAAATTATTTAGAGGTGGTTTAAGGGAATTAAACACATCCCTTTCGTTGGCTATTCTTCAGCAAAGAGCAAGGATCGCCATCGCCAAATGAGGTCACCGTGACCAATCAAAAAAGTAACCTATTGATATGAAAGCTTTATGCAAGAACTACGTTGTAAGTATTTCCTCACATTAATTTGACAGAGAGGCTTTACGTTTACATTATGTAACTTGCTTTAATAATATTAAAACACAGAATCACTTGAATGAGAATAACGCGTAACTGCATCTCTTAAAGCAAGCTTTGAAGTGCTACAATTGCTCACTCAGATACACAACCATTCATGTTTATGAATAAGTTGTACGACGAACATAATAGCAAACGACTAATGCTTCTCATTATAAAATTTTCTTCCACTCAAATGACGTCACGAGGTTAAAAGCATATTAAATTAAAATCATAATTGGAAAGTAGAATGAAATGGAAATCATTTTGCAAAGTTGTATTATATATTAAATTTGGAAACTTTTTTGATTAAGAGGGGGAAAAAATAATAAAATTCATCCCTGCGGCTTTGAAACTAATTTAAAATTTTGAGCGGCTGCTTTACTTAAAACTCAGATCCGATATCTCCTTTCTTACGTCACGTCCTGCATTTTTTATGGGTTTTAATAAATTTGCAAACTAATTCAGATGGAAATTACAAATCAAACATGAAAAGGCTTTTGTAATCAGAAAGAGGTCCAATTTTTTGTGACAATTCATGCCACGGTTATAATGCAAGTCCCTTGTCTTTTTGGATGTATTTTATTTGTTCAGAAATGATTAAAAATGATAAAAGTAGTCATGGAAGTATAAATATCAGCTGTAAAATTGATCAAATTCTATTGCGAACTGCATTAAAACCCGATAATAAAACTCAAGGGTGGCAAAATAATACAGGGACATAATTACTTGTACTATCCCTTTGGTAAAATTGAAATAAATTTTGATATATTTTAACCATCTACAGCACAAGTAGTTTTCTGCGTGTGTGAAAATAACGCGCGGGAATTTATAAAGGAAACAATAAATGTGAACCAGACTAAATAGTATGAACAAGCAATCAGTAAAAAAAAACCTAAACTATCACATGACTCAATGGTTTAACAAATACAGTTGCCTTTATACAAGCAATTTGGCAAGTATTCTGTAATTTGTGCCAAAAATAATTGACTGAAAACATTTTTCCAAAATCTATCTTTCCTCTATGAAAATTTGGACCACACACAGAATAAACAGAAACTACAATGAAAAATAATGACACGTCGTTAAAAATTTACCTAAGGCATGCATTCCAACATGATATTATCAATATAAATAAACATTTTCAGTGCTCTAGGAAATACAATCAGCGTTTGTGTAAGGTGGAATTATTAGCCAAGGGGCATGTTTGTAAAACAATTTCTCGTTTCATTTTATCAAGAGTAACGCGATCGAGCAGCAATCTGAAAAGTATTGAACAAATATTCTACGCCATTGCCGTTAGGAAAAGTATATTATTATTAATACTTGAACTTAATTAATTGCGAAAAAATACGAAATATTCCAGTCATATAAATTTGATTTCAAATTACGCAGAATTAATATTTTCTGCAGATTTTGTCAGAGTTACAGAATTTTGATACAGCAGTTATCTGGAAAGGCTCAACGGGAGAAATGCGTGATATGAATGCCTAAAAGTAAAAATACCGAGATACGTACAATATATAGGCTAGTAAGTAGTTACAATGCATGAGGAAAACTTCAATAAGGATTAGATGACTGGAGAAATATAATCGACATTTTTTTCATAAACAAAAGATAATAATTATTCTCAGAAAACAAAAACCCAAGGAGTATTTTAGTTAAGTAATCACCGAATACAACCAGAAATGTTTTGAGCAACACAATAACCGAAGCGGCGAAGATTTCGTGGGAGGCGGAAAGTAAAGCATGCATGCAGAGAAAGAGGGTGAGTACGAATTGGCAGATGTTAAAAAAAGAACTGCAGTGCGAAGCGACTTCCTTTACAAGTTGCCAACAAGTGTCCCGCAAGGTTTCGCTTGTGCGAATAAAGAAAAAAAATATAAAGAAATGGGTGGTGACAGTGGGAGTGCGGCAAGAGAGGGGAAGGAAAGAGAGAAGGGCACTGAGACAGGGAAGGCGGAGGGAGTTTCGGGAGGACGTGAATAAAAGCGGGGAGGAATAAAAAGGAGGATACGACATGGCCGGGATAAAGACGGGAGAAATGGGAGGTAGGGGAGGTGGCAAGGAAATCGGCTTCGGCCGTAAGGAAGGGACACCCTCAAGCCTCAGGAATGGGAAAAGTGGGGTGGGTGAAGGAGTTAAGAGGGGAATGGGACCGTGTGCGGAGTCGAAGACGATGAAGGGATTCCGCGAAACGGCCCTCTCTCCGCGGCGATACCCCCACTCCTCGTCCCCGACCCCACTCCGTCCCGAAACTCCTCCCACTCAATTCACTAAAACCGCTTCCCTCTTTCCCTCAGATCTAGCACCCAACTCCTCCTCAACATCCCTTCCCGGAATAAAAAAAAGGAAGAGAACGAAAAACAAAAGAGTGCAATGGAGCGGTCGTGGCAAAGGATATATCCTAGCGTCGTGATGGAGGGTTTGAGGGGGGAGGGAGGAATAGCGGAGAGGGATCGAAAGGGGAGAGGAGGGAATGAAAGGGAAAAGAGAGAGGGGGAGGAAAGAGGAGAGATACTATGAGCTCGAAGCACGCCACTAGAAACAGCTGACGGTGCTTCCGCGATCTCCTCCCGGCCCTTTCCTTAAAGGCCCCCCCGACAAGGTCAGAAAGATAACTTCCCCTCTCAACTGAGAATACGATCTCTTCCTTTATCCTCTTTTTTTCCTCCTCGTCGGCGGAGTGTTTACATTTTCTTCCCAAAAGGACGTTCAAGTCTTGCGATTAAAAAGAATCAGTTCTTACGGGAGACTCTTTAACATGCTAGGTAACTCGCGTGATACCAAGTAGCAAATTTCCTCCTATTGCTGCATTTTTAATTTTTTTGCGGTGGTAGACACGTTGCCGATTTATGTGATGATTGCAGAAAATACGTCGCGTTAGCTTAGTGCTAAAGAAACGAACATTAACCTGCCATCGTGGGTGACGATATGGAATAATAATATTCCATATCGAATGATTCAAGAGATGAACTACAAAATATTAACAATGTCTCCAGCAAGTAATGAGTGTATATTTACATTACATATATAATATAAATGTACTTAAATATACCCATATAAATATATTAAGAATAAACAGAGAGATACAAAAGAAAATACTAATGATAATTTTTATTGTTTCGGTAGTCTCATCGCCTTCGTCATTAGCCTTCGACTCGCCCTGTGGTTAAGTACTAATTTCCTATCCTCGCTGACTAAGGTCCTTTCGTGCCTCTGGATGAAACTCCTTTTAAATCAAATATTTCTTTCCTAATACATGTTTAAAACCGAGTGCATGCGTTAAAATGCAAATATGCTTGGACTGAAAAGTCATATGAAATCTACGCTTTTGATAAACGGCACGTTTTATAATGATGCATGGGGAGCTCCCAACTTGTAATATCCCTGGTTCCAAAGCAATAGGTCGAACCATGGGGTAAATACTCAGACGCTTATAAAACGCGTGCAGGGATGTCGAATAGGAAAAAATAAAACACAGGGAAATGGAAGATTTGAGAAAAACGACATGAAATTCTTAAGAGAATGTATCCATTATTATTCACAGCTCTATCACTATAGGAAAAATCTTTTGTCATTGAAAAAAAGTACGAATTATGATATACAATAACTATTAATCGACCAGCGAATTCTACTTTTTTAAAGTTAGATTTTGGACATTATAACCATAAGAATCATTAATTCAAAGAGCTAACATATCTTCAATATACGATAGGCCATAATAATTGAGCAGAAAAGAACAGGAAAAGAATAAATCATTAACTATCTTCAATGGGTTATAAACCATCCGATATATGGTAGAGCCAAACCCCGTTTGGGCTGCTGCTACAGTACGAAGTTGAATTATCTCTCATGAAATAAAAAATTATGACCTTTTCAAGGATTTCGAAAAAAACCTCCACGTGAATGCCACGGCGAAACACCGAAGCATTTGATAACTATAATTAACGAAGACCTCAGATTGCTCACGTCATCGTAACTTGGAATTACAATTTTCCTTCCTCATCGAACGCTAATGATAATCTAAGAGGCACGTAAAAGCGATCACAGCAAAATCAAGGGTTTAGAACATGAATCTTCGGCCCGTTGTGGTTTTCCGAGCATTTTTACCACTGATGATAATGTAAGAAACTGTTATTATCAAGACTGAAATTTAAGAAAGACGATTTGGACGAGATAACGAAGGACAGGAATGCCTGCCTCTACAAATTATACGGTCGGTTAAATGCTCGAGAAACCTTCCGAGAAACTGGAATGGCTTTCAAAACGAAAACACTGAATAAATGGTAATCGTTTAATAAAAACTAACATTTTCCAAATGACGCAAGCTGCGGACACCGCGTGAGCAAAATGAACTTGTATATAAAATACTAACATTTGGGGCCTTCAAAAGCTAAATATAAATTCCGAGAAAAAGAAAGAAAATTAGAGCATCTCAAAGAAGTCAAACTTACTGGCTTACTGCATTGAATGAATCACTGTTTTATCAATATTCATTCAAGAGGACAGAGTAAATCAATCCTAAATTACAGCGATTACTTTTGAACTAAAACCAATTGAAACTTTCGAGCTAAACTATTACTCCTCAAAGTTATAAAGAGAGGCTAACCTCCATAACAATTGATCAAAAAATTTCAATTTATCGTCAAACAATTCCATATTTGGTTCCATCCCTAAGAAACGGTAAAGTAAATTAAATAAATTACTATAGCGGTAAAATGTATTACAATCTACACAACCAACTGCGTAAAAGTTCCCCTGAAAAGCAATGAATGGATTCAGACAAGGACTCATAATGCAAAGTTAACGTACTGCTCCTTTATTTCACCCCATGAGGAAATGAAATATTTAACAGTTGTTGCAAATAAATTGAAATTGATAATAATATGTACTTTTGGAAAAGTTCAGCTAACTAATACTGGTTGTTTTAAAGCCGGACTGGAAATGGGGATTTTTAAAGATGATGATGTAAATCATTTCAAAAACGAAGGTCTGAAAGAGGTCGAAGGACTCCTTTATCTTTCTCCACAAAATAGTTAGTAATTCAATAACTGAATATTTTGTACATTATATAGCAGTTCGTGTGGTTTTATCCAAAAGGTGCAAGTTCTAAGCAAAATTGTAAAAAAATATTTAAACGATCAATCGAGTAATACAAAAATGAACGCCTTCAGTTAAAGTAGGATTCTTCATTATGGTTCCCGGAAACACAAGCGGCAGACAGGATGAGGAAGAAAGATTTACACTTAAAGACTTCAGCATCTCTTAACAGTAGGTGATCGCTTCCATATCTCATATTCCCAAAAGGGTCACGAACCTCGGAACGAAACTCCCCCCTCTGCGATAAGAATCAGAGCTGGGATGCGTACTGTAAAGGCGGCGTTTTATGGAGTTTTAAAACGCGAACGGATGTTCGAGAGAACAACAAAAACAGGAATCTAGATAAGTCGAAAGCAGAACGAAACATCGTGCTGCACTGTTATCTATGCCGAATCCTATTTAACGCCAAATTTACCTGCTAACATTTATTTCTTAAGGTGGCTCTAATTGCTTATCGGAGCTCTCAAATCTAGCAAGGTAGTGTTAAAAATGCTAAATGCGTACCTAGGAGATTGAAAGACACATCCCATTGTTACTTGTACGTTCATTTAATTCAAATCAATATAATGTAAAGTTAAATTTGGTACAACATTCAATCATCAAATTCCAGTGAGAAATCCTCTCAAATGTGTCGTATTCGTTTCATCTCCTCTTATCTTAACCTCTATCTGCCTATGAAGCAATTATGCATTAAAATTAGAATAGTTTAAATGAGAAACCAGGCGAGTATGCGTCAAATCCGCCTCATAAATTTAAGGACGCCGAATGAGAGAAAGTAATACATAATATCCACAATGTATCAAATAATTAGTGCACATCAAGTCTGACGATATCATTTCGCTGGAGCACACCACCATCGGACTTATTTGCATTCATTGGGTAAAGGGCATTGAAAGTAATTTTTCTAATTACGAGTTTCTCGATTACACAAATTTAATTCAAACGAAACATTGCTTTTCTCATTAAAAAAATGGCTTCAGATTTACTAAAAAGCACACTGGGTGAAAAAATAAGTATCCCCCAAGAACACAAATAATGCGTGACTCGGGTTTTCATCTTTCAACAATAAAATAAGAACGTACAACTTTGGACCTGGCTGGGATACTCTCTTTCATTATACAAATCTTCTGATAGACATGAAACAAATCTCTGAACGCCGTGATGGTTCCTGCTCGAGAATAAATACCCTATAGGTTGGCAGTCGAACGTATTAAGATTTCCGCGGCGTTATTGCCATGGGAAGAGACGGGCAGTTTCTCAAAAGATGGGGAGACTCGGAGACGCAATACGTCAGAACGGCAGAGGGCACCACTGCAATGTAGACTGATCAATGAACTGCACATGGCGGAGGAGGAAGATGGGAAGGAAAGAGGGGGGGATGGACGGATAGAGGGAGAGAGGGGTTTCGGGGGAAGAGCGAGGGTCCGCGTCTGCCCCGAGGAAATATAATAGACCTGGAACTAAATATGTAAAATAAGACGCGGTCGATACTAGGAGCCCGTGATAGCAAAACGCTCGCTCAAGATGGGAGTTACCACGAAGGATACCGTATTTCTTACGAGGGAATACGTTCACTGTCAAAAATGGAAAGAAAAATTTCTAATCCACAGAAAGAAAATAATGAACGTTCCTCAACATTTTCCACGGTATCTAGACGCACTCAACCTTGATACATTTTACTTCGCAAAAAAAGGCAATTCAAAACACGACCGACAGACGTTTGGGGGGTCGTACGACTCAAAACGACCTCCACACTGAATTGGGGAAGGGGGACAGGATAAAGTAAAAGGAGAGACGGGATCAAGATTTTTTTTTACTTCTAGAAACCCAGCGACGCATACATATATTTTTCCTCACACCACAGTCGAGAGGGATAATCGCCCTTCTCCTTTCAAATCGCGCCACCAAACACAACGAGGATGGAAGAGAAAGGCCCTCGAGACGGCAATCTAACGTGAAGAAAAAAAAGAGGAGACGAGGTGGGAGATTGTTGGGAGGGAGGGGAATGAGTGGGAACGGGAGGTGTAGGGAGTGAGGACGTGAGAGACGGAATAGGCGGTGCTCCAAACGGCACGGGGAGGAAGGAACGGAGGAGCCTTTAAATGCAGATGCAGTTGTAGCCAGCCGTTCCTAGACACTGGCGGCCTCTACCTAGAATCGATGGTGTGCCGCTAGGCCAGGGGGAGAGGCGGCGGTGGGGCAGAGAGGCGGGTGGGGAAGGGGAGTTGGGGCGAGGGCGAAGACAGTGGGGCCGATGGGAAGGGCAAAGGATTTGGGCGAAGAGAAGGAGCGAGAGGTCGTTTCCCACTCCCCTCTTCCTTTGGGCGGCGCCCTCGACGGGAGGGTGGATGGTTTCGGGAATATAATAGGAATAGGAGCTAATACCAGCAGTGGATGAAGGATGGATTAATCGGCCAACCACACTCCATCGCGGGTACAGAAAAGACATATATTTAAGAAAATTAGGGGGCACGGGTCGCACCTCAGGACTGACCGAGTTTAAAAACTTTCGGGAATTATTCAATTAAAAATTACTGTGCAGGCTAAGAATGGGATTGGATCGTCCAAGATCTCAGACGACGAGGTTATAATATTAGGAACGCAATCATCGACGACCGGTTGCTCCCACGCAATGTCCGCGGGCTGATGGAAGCTTTCAAGGAGAAACATAAAACTGAGACAGTCGTTAAAAATGCGCTCGTCAGTAAAACAGGACGCCAATAAAACTGCTCAAGAAATATCTTGTATACTATCTGCAGCTGTAAAAAAATAACCTTTACACGAAAGGGATACATCAAATTGTTAAAGACACACAATAACAAATAAATCCAAGACTGTTTGGCTTGATTAAACATCGTCTACAGGCACGTAGCTACGAACTTCTAGTTCTTACAACTTGCATTAGAAAGAGGGTTTCCTAAACAAAAATACAGCATTCGGAGAACCTGGCCTTTAAAATTGTAATCACGACTACTACTTATGGGATATATAGCATGCAATTTTTGTATGATTCCACTAGAAGAGGGAAAATATTCGGTTTTAAGTCAAACGAACATCTAAAAGTCGTCATTCCACGATGCCGTTAATAAATAAATTTTATTTAATGTTATATAAATCTCGACAGAAGGAACAGATATTAAAAATGAGAAAACGCCGAAAACCACACCCCATAAAGTACGCCAAAGAAATTAGCCGGCGAAGATTGTTTTTAGGGCCAAAACTTACGAGACGGCCTGATGAAAGTACCAGGCGGTACAAAATGAGGAAGAGGGTGAGAAAAGTAGAAGTCTGGGTAAGATAAAGGAGTGCAGCACGCGAAAGAGGTAACGCAGAGAGGGAGAAGGGAGAGAGTGAAGTTTACGAGGAAAGCGAGAGGAGAACTCGGGAGGGAAAGAAGGTGAGGGGAAAACATTTTAACATTGGTTAAAGGAAACGATCTCCCTTACACCTCCGACGAAGGAAAAAACCTTCCGTTTTAATTTATTGTCTTCTTCATTTCGCAGACCGCCCGGTGAATTTTTCAAAAGTTATAACTATTTCGCAAATGGGGTTCTTTTAAAATCATTATTCAACGTTATTTCCGAGGGAGACCGCCCACCCAACCCCGGCACCCTCCTCCCCTCATCCAGACCGTTCCCCCTCCTTTCCAAGACTTCCCGGCTCCCGACCACCCTCTTCCCCACTCATATCTCCTAGCAGCCCTCTTCCAACCCCCATCCTCGTCCTCCCAAGCTTACTTATTTTACGCCACCAACCCTCCCCCCCCCCATCCTCTCCTCCACTTTTCCTCTCCCCTCCCTTCCCCCAATCCACTCTCGACGTCCTCCCAGGCCAACAACTCTACATCCCTTCCCTTTTATTTTTCATCAAAGAAGAATATACGAGGGGGTTGGGGCTTCGCGAGGAGGGGGTTGACGGGGAGGGGTGAGGGAGCGAGGGAGGGCCGGGGAAGGAGACGGAGCGGCGGGAGGAGAGATATGGTTTTGCAAATGGAAGCAGGCGCTCCGGTGGAGTGGGGAGTGGGGCAGGTGCTCAAGGAATGTTCGAGGGAAGGGGATGGAAGAGCATGCAGCGGTGGTGGTACCACTGAGGGGAATGAGGAGGAGGAAGTTGATAAAGACTGCGGAGTAGTGGGCGAGGGGCGTGAAGGGTAGGGGGGGTTTGGAATATCTTTTTCGAAACGGGATGTTAAAATTCGGAATTTAAAGGAACAGATTACGCTTAAGTGAAGCATAGAGACGGAATCGAAGGAGTAAGTGTTACGGGAGACGGAGCGTAGGAAGAAGTAACTAAATAATAAATATTATGATGAATCAAATCCTAGAAATATAAGCGGGAATAATAAAGAGTCTTACACGTACGTAAACTGAATCCCAACTTTACTTCTAAACATTTTGAACGTTAGAATTTTTCATTTCATCCATTTAATCAATTTTTTTTCTATTGCTAAACTGTATTATATTGCATGATTATTATTAAAAAAAACGACTTCACTTAATTTTAAGGCATTTTTCACTGACGTATCGTCTCCTAATTGACTGTTGAATTGGATAAAACTGAGGAAGACTTAGATCCTTCAATTTAGTCACCTCTATCATATTTTGAGCCTGGAAATTTTAAGTGAATGAGGAACCAATAGATGCATAGAATATACTGAAGAATAATAAAATATAACACATTGCTTCAAGGATGAAAAGGAGAAATCCACAGAAAATTGACTCATCAGAAGAGACCATTTCCTGGGCTATGAAGAGAGGAATCAGCAACATAATGTACGTCGAATGAATGTAGAATATGTATTAGATTTGGGGGGGGATATTATATGGATATTTATTCTAAGTGTTTAGTGTTTAACTGGACATTTTCTAGTCAATTTGACTCATTCAAAACTAATGTAGTATCTTTATTTTAAAGTTTTTAGGAGAGAAAATATATTGGTCATAATTAAGTAATAACAGTAAAAACACACAATTTGATCATTTCTCCTCTCAACTTGTATCATTATTCTATAATAGTTTGAAAGAAGCATTCGATAGAACAACTTTTAAACAATTACCTAACAGGAGGCAAGCAGAGAATAAATGCAACTGAGAACTACACAAAATAATGAGGGCTTGCGTGGAAACTGATCGAACGTCCTGATTCATTAAGGAAATTTAGGATATCCCAGCGGTCGCATGCAAATGGAAACGTGGGAAAGAAAACGTTGTCAGGCAGACAACGGACTACAGGACGGAACCAGTTATAGCGATGGATGCCGAAGGTTACCAACCTGGGCACCGAGAAAGGCATCAACAAGAGTAATGCAAGCAAAATCAACGTCAACGTGGGGACGTGAGCGAAGTTTGAGTGGGATAAGATGCCGCACTTGAAGTGGGTCCACCTCGACTAGAACTGAGGACGCTGGACGGAAGGAGGAGGAGGAATGGGTTGGGAGCGAAGCTTATGTCCCTGGGTCTAAAGGATGTACAAGGAAGGGAGGGGGGGCGTGTAAGCGGGGAGGAATACAAAATAGAAAAACAACAGCTCTTTCGGAACGAAGAGAAAATTTGCATTTTCAGAAAACGGGATTACCGCGGCGAAAAGAACACATACATATATTTATGGGACGGGGGATGAAGTAGGGCGGGACAGAGAGGGGGTAGGGGGGTATGAGGTATAACGTCGGAGGGAGTAGGACGAGCTCTGCAAAGGCGTGGATGGAAAGGGGTGTGGAAGGGAAGGGACTGGGGAAGAGATACTACAAAAGGAAGTGCGGGTACTGAAGGGAGCCTGAAGGGGAGGTACGGATCTGAGAAGTCGATGGGGTTGGGGAGGGGTTAGAAAAAAATGAAGGGGAGAAATCCTTTTGTCTCCTCTCATACACTGTTTTTACTTTAAACATTTTCGCGAAGAATACACACGCCGACCAAATCCTCCATTTTTGTCCCTCGCATGAAAAAAATATGCGGCGGTAATAAGGGCCTTTGGGAGGAAGGGGTTGAGGGGCTGAGCGGGAGAGCTGTTGGCATCGGGAGAGACGGGAAAGGTGGAGGCTTGCTCCGGTTCGGGAAGAGGTGGGGAAGGAGGAGGAAAAGGCGAGAGCACACGGCGCGCGGCAGGGATAGGTAAATTGAAAATTTCTACAAAAGATGGAAAAGATTGAGGCAGGCATCCATCTTTATTTATTTTGGTTTAAAAGAGACGTCGGGAAGTTCCTTCAGGAGGTGGAGTGGCACACCACGAGGCACCGTGATGCGACGACGCCCCAGTACGAAAATGTTTTGCTCCGCAAAAACATTTTCGCCTTAGGAAATAAGTGCCCACAGGTTGACCGACGTGAAAAATTCAATTTGGACTCTATGGCAACAGTCGGATATAATCGATACCTCGAAATGCGGTTGATAAAAGTAAACATGAACGTAACCATGGGGAAATTTCAGTAGCTTCATTAATTCAGTTTCAGCTTAATATCGTACCCATGAAAAAGAATCTTGACAATTCTGCCCTCCACGAATGTCTAATAAAATACGCCCGAATCTTAAATTTTATAACTTCGATCAATTTCAATTAAAACAAATTTTTATGCTTCAGTTAAGGCAACATTTTAAGTTGACAAAGGTGAAGATACAAAAATATTCGTTCTTCTCCGACGTACAACAAAATTAGGAGGCTCCTGATAAATCAATACTGTCTGTAACTTACAAGACGTTGGAGAAATGCGGGACACACGGAGATTTACTATGAAGGGGGATAGGGATGGTGAGGTGGTTACACAATACGCACAAGGGATGCTATGTGGAGAACACTTCGGACCTCGGGACGCCTTTTGTCAAGAGCAGGCTAATGCCGACGCCAGATTTCTGTCCACTCTTTCTCTATTCCTTGAACACAATACCCTACCAAATTACCAACCTATCGTATTACAAACGGAGCAAATGGCCTCAGTTGTCGGTCGCCTCCAATACACTAGTACAAGTTCAATGTGAAATAAATATCTAGGTTATACACATGACCGTCACATTACTAGCGGAAGTTGTGGCATGACTGCAGCATTGACTTGTATTCACAAAATTAATCATCAAATAAAATATACTTGACGCATTTTAAGCAAACATACAATTTCTAACCTATTTTTCCACCCATTCAATGCCTTTTACTCGGAACACCACACGATCATTTCTTTCTGATAATTCATACATTCTCAAAGATTTTCATCAGCGGTGCAAAAAAATGTTAAAATTCCTTTTCCTAAGCATTTTAGTGCCTGAATCCGAGTTCACTCGAGTGCAAGTACAACAGCGACTGTCCCAAAAATTTCATTATGTTATCCGCCTACCTTAGCATTATAAGTGGCAAATGAAATATAAAACAATGAAATCAACTTAAATGATTTATGCAACGAGAGGAGAGAAAACAAAAGAGTCGAGAAAGTAAAACAATGCGATCAGCACGGTAAAAAGAAGCTGGAAAAATGTTACCTTTCGTGGAAAGGTAGACGTACATTTCTCAGCCCCTCGGCGTTTGCGTTTTCTTATACCGTTAAGTCTTTAAATGTGAATCGAAAAATTCCAAAACGAAGGTATCGCCTGAATCGCTAAAAAGAAGAGCAAATACGACGATGTTCCTCCAAAGAAGAATTTGTATCAGTTGGCACACAAAAAGGGGAAAAATCCACACAACATTTATAAAATGGAGGGAGGAGGGAAAGGACACCGAAAATATAAGTAAGAGATCCGCAACCAGCTCGGATTGGAGACAAATGAGGAATCTTCTCGT
Source organism: Hetaerina titia (assembly GCA_037158775.1). Taxonomy (NCBI): domain Eukaryota; kingdom Metazoa; phylum Arthropoda; class Insecta; order Odonata; family Calopterygidae; genus Hetaerina; species Hetaerina titia. The sequence continues at coordinate 45,389,640 of CM073771.1, forward strand.
GCAGAAAACCGTGCGTTCTCTTTACTCTGGAACCACAATGTTCTCCTCTTTCTCTCAATCATCGTGGATTGAGAGAGGTGGAATGAGCGAGGGGTGGGGGCGTAAGGGGATCTAGTGGGACTTGAGGTGGGGGAGAGAAGGGAGGGTTTGCCAAGAGCAGGTGGGGAGGGGTGGGCGAGGAAGGTACGAGCGAGGCAACGTACGGCGGATGGCGGTTTCCAGCCGAAGCGAGACGGCGTGGGAGGGTGCGAGTGAGGGGGGGGAGTCTCGGAGGGCGGTGGTGGTGGTGGAATACTTAAGGTGGGGAGGGGAACAAGGAAAGGGGTGGGAAGCGAACCATGCGGAAAATGCGAATGAAATTCAATTGGCACGGGGGAAGGAGGAGAAGCTGGAAGAATGGCGATGGGAGTTAGAGGAGGCATTCGAAGGTAACAAGAGAGAGAGTGAGGTGAGAAGCATCGGGGGGAGTAAAGCAGAGAGGGAGAGGAACGCGGCGAGAGGGAGGGAGGGATAAAACGAGGGAGGAGAGTAACAATGAAGCATGGAGGAGTGGCGGAATGGCACAAGTTTCACACAATGCGTTCCGTAAACACCTTTGTGGATGTGCAACCGTCAAATTTCCAAGAGTTACCTTGATGAAATGAAATTTGTCTCAGACAAGGCTTCCAAAACTCCATGGTGTTTTTCCTCTAAATTAAAAAAAAAAATCGTATCTTTGTAAGTATCCATAGGCAAGTAAATTAAATTTCATGCAAGCACTTAAGATACGGGCTCACGATACCTTGCCTAAAATATTTTAAACGAGCATTTTAGCGTGAGTTAACATTTCCAATATTTTAATATGTGATTCTACTTAAACAAGTCTTAAAAAGTGAGTTACGTGCAATAAAATCACATTCCTGAGGCTTTATACTTGATGATATAAGTAAGCAGGGCTAGAAGATGAAGCATATTTTTTTCTTCTATAAATTATAGCATCGTCTGTCATGATAGTTAACGTATATTTGCACAATAATTGTAGAGAAGGATCAAAAACTAGATACATTCAAAACTAAAGCAATGCTTTGTCAAAATAATGGGAAAACAAGGATGAAGCACATCTTTATCGTATAACGTAAAATAACAAAAGACAGGACATACACATAATATAGAAGGTTAGGGATTGGTCGCTGTCTCATAATTAAAACGTATAAAACCCAAGAGATGTTTTTAATTATCAGAAAGAGAAACACAAAGAGAGATTAAAAAGAAGAGTTCCGAGGAAAACGTGGACGGAAGCAAACCAGATAAGAACATCTTGCACTTTGAGAAATATGAAATAAGAAAATAAAAAAAGGGAGAAATAAATGATCACACGAAGAGGTCAAGGAGATGACGCAATCTCCTGCCTGAATGCCAAGGAAAGCTCACACATGATAACAATCTAGTGGATCACCGCCACATCTCAAACAAAACCAAACCAAATAGCACGCGCGCATTCAGCGTGGTTAACGACTGCGTGCTAGCCACGCATGACACTTGCATTATTACGTGCCCGAGGGAAACCACCCAAGAGGCACAAACTACGCGAGCATTATCCGAAGGAATTGGTTTGCATTGCCATTCAAAACCGCCCGAGGATGTATGCCGATGTAATGCAAGCTGAAATAACCACACCGAAAGGGTAAATAAAATTCAAACTAACCACGAAGTACAATCTACCAACAGATTCCATTTCCTCGTAGTATGACACGCTCAAATGCACACTGCTTAATATGATCGACGATATATATGATTTGACTCAATTCGCTGTTTACTATTCGAAAGACGATGAAATTTCCAAGAAAATTGTGGTTTTGGTTTTCTGGTCTCTACGATAGTTACGTGGATATGAACATAAGCGATTATTTCAGTAAATTTGCTGAACTTGCGTGGTCGGAACTTGAACACACGTTCAAGTCGGACCAAACTAGAGTGCTGGCAAGAGAAAGGCATTATTTCCCGAGACTCATAAGAGAAGCGGTAGAAATAATAATGATTCCCAACAAATTCAACAGTGAGAACGACTACAAACTTATTTTCACATGAAAAAGGGTAATTCCCATTCGCCGTCAAGGAACAGCCAGTCAGAGAGCTCCCATCCAGAGAGCGTCACCTAAAAAAGCGGCCAATAAGGAATAACCTACTATCATCAACAACGTCAATTAACCATATTATGAAGGGTGATTATTAAGCAACAACTCTGTAGGTATTGCGGGTACAAAATATGAAGGATAAAAAGTAATGTATATATATATATATAAATATCCCTCCCATGGACTACAACCTTCACGTGGAGGTAGCGCTTCTGTCTTCCCATACAAGCAGCGGATAGATTATTACTAGTAGAGACAAAAGTAGAACCGACGAACTTGGTCATTGTTCAGGCATACATGCCACTGAGCAATCGAGGAAGCAAGCAAGGAGGAAGAAATCGATAGGATATACGATCAGTTAAGAGGACATAATCACGTGCATTCCTGCAGGGAAACATTTGAAAGTGATGGGGGATAAGAATGCGACGATAGGCGAAGGAAGAGGTGGGGGACTACGGTTAGACACAAGGAATGACCGCGGGGAGAAAGCAATTGAGTTCTGCAGGAGACAGGGGTTAGAGATCACCGACACATGGTTTAGACACCACAAAAGGCGTAGGTATATAGTACATGGCAAAAACCCGGTGACTCAGAAAGGTATCAGATAGATTATATTCTGGTTAGGCACAGGTTTAGGAACAGTGTGATCAAATCGCCAAGCTTCCCGGGAGCGGATGCGGACTCTGACCAAAATTTAGTTGTTATAAAAGGTAGCGTCCGCTTCAAAAATATAAGGCAGGGGCGGCGGGTTAGGAAATGGAGTGTAGAATAATTGAATGGATTGACAGGGAAGGAGTATCAGCAGGCTGTAGAAAAAAATCATAGATGCTGGTTGAGAGCTAAGTACTATTGAAGAAAAATGGGAATATATCAAGAAAGGGATATCGAAAGCCGCAAAAGGAACTATAAGAACCGTAAATAGGATAAGCACAATGAAACCATGAATGACGGATGAGATGATTACAAAGATGAATGAGAGAAGAAAATGGAAGAATGCAAACACAGAGTTAAGCAAAATGAAGTACAAAGAGTTAAACAATAAATTGAGAAGGGCCACAAATAAAGCAAAAGAAGCGGGGTGGAAGACGTAATGCGAGAATATGGAAAGTTTGCAGAGGAAAGCTGAAATTGGTGCACTTTACAGCAATATTAAATCACTATCGGTACTAGGTGAACTCTACCATCACCTAGCAAACAGACCTTAGGTTTGGTTACTGAGCTTGTGGTTTATATACACATTTTTACTGTAATGTAAATAATACAAGCCTAAAATTGGTGTTCGTAATAATTTAAGATGTTCTGGAGGCCGTAGTCATATCGGACAATCTTCGATAATTTTTATATGGCCTTAAAACCCTGATGGAATTCAAATCTGTTGACCTGAATTCAACAGAAGAATTGCAACATATTTATACATTCAAAATACAATTGCCCAAGATATAATTTACGCTTTACATTACATACCCTAGACCACCTTAAGCTCTACATTGCCACCTTAGACTCTTGACCAGATTCGAAAACACCATCAAAAGTTATGGATCCCATAACGAAAGCTGAGATGAAAATGGTAGCCTTAAATTCGGCAAGAAGTTACCTCGGGAAATGAAACTTAACAGGCAGGCCACGCAATTCCGAAGGAAATAGACGAAATGAAATACAGGGGGAGAGAAAAAGATGAAAAAGTAGGGATAGAGGAATGAGTGACGAGGGAAGAGGACGGGAATAGATTGGGAGAGAATAACACAACCGAAATCTGAAAGGAGGAAAGTTTTGGAAAAGGAGCGAAGGAGAAAGAGAGGGAAGTGAGCGGCCGGAGAAGGGGAGAAGGAAGGAGGAGGGTGGGGTTGAGAGATGGAGGGAAGTGGGAGGGAGCAGAGCGACGGAGAGGTGGAGACGAAACGACGACAAAGAGTATGCGAAACAATTTGCATAATTTATAGCTAAACATTCATAAAGAAAACCTCGCCTCACTGCAGCCTTTCCATATACTCTTCCTACCCCACCCAAACCCCGCTAAATTCTTCCTCCTCCCTAAAGATGAAGAATAACTCCTGCTACCCAAATAAAGTTAGCATAGCTTACGAGGGATGGAAGAAAAACAATCCGACTCCCAAAATGGAACCCTAAGACGCGATAAAGTTGATCGGCTCGCAAAGTGAGAATTGGCTCGGACATAGAAGTAGTCCCCGTGATGGAAAATTTTAACATGCCAACTTTTGACGTTTAATATTGTCCCTCGAGTGATATTGGTTTGCACGATAATTAAATGAGTAGGCACCTAGGCTCTCAAGAATTATGAGTGACAGAATAAAATGAAATATACAGAAATATGTAATCTACCCGATTTCATATTATTACCAAACGTTCGTTTTGGCATTCCTTTTGCCTTTAAACGTGATCAATCACACTCTCATCTGTTCAAACATTTTACTCGTCCTTCCGCCCGATATTTTTCCTCTCTTCCAACTTCTCTTCATTTTCCACTCACCCCGCCACCCTCAAAAATGTATTTAAATTACACTGCGGCGTGGTATTAGAGTCCGCGGAAGAGACGTAGAAAAATGAGTTTTTTTTCGAAGGTCTGAGAAAAATTTTTTCATTTTCCGCACCAACAACGCCCGGTCGCTCGGTCCCATCAATCAAAAACTATTTTCCCATCGCCAGCATTGCTCTTCCTCTCTTGCACAGCACTTTTTCCACCACCCTATCCAGACTTACCTCCTATCCAGACTACTCACCCTCTTACGAGAAAATGCTCACGTTACCCAAGGAAGAAGAGAAGCTGAGTACAAACCAGCCAAAAATGGTAGCAGAAACTATGTGCAAGGGTATGGCAGGAAAATTTTACTTATGAACTTCCGGCTCGAAATAAAATATTATAATCGATCGCAAGTAACTAAATTACAAAACCAATATTTCTAGATCAAAACTTTCTTGAGATGCTCTTTAGCTACCATGAATCCATATGTCGAATTTATATTTTTACTTCCTAGCTTCTGTTCACATAGTTTCAAAAATACATATACAGGAGTAATAGATATGAATGGATATAAACAAACCAAAGAATACAACATCAAAAATTTTGCAGAATTTAAAACAGTATGAAGACACTACCGGTATCAAAATTTAAGTTAGAAACTACATATCTTCTTGCTATCAAAAATCCAATCATTCTAGATTCTTCTAAGCAGACACGTAAGAAAATATTCAGCACAAAGCCTACGAACAGTGTAAACTGTAAATGAATTCAAACAGTATATCAAAGAAAAAGCGAAACAGACATGTTTGAATCTCCTAAGACAGTTAGGAAATCCAATTAGGTAATCGTTATCATTTTAAATACATCCTCAAATACATTACTTGTAAACAAAGTCGATAAACTTTTCTGGCTTCGGAATGCCATAGGACCTAACAACCTCTAGTTGTTCCTTGAACCACATGTATACGATAGGCTAGGCGCAAACAAAAATATATAACTAGAAATGCTCCAACGGTTGAAAAAAATCCATTTCATTATTTAATCCTTTGCTATAATCCGTAATCTGATAAAAAAGGGTGACAACCAGAGCCAAGGAAATGTATTACCTATCTAGGTACGAGAGCAATCCTTCACTCTAATCATGAATGGACGAATTGACTTAGGTTTTCTGCATTTCCCACAATATTATATGAATAGCCTCAATAAAATAGACGTGTATTTGGGAGACATTCAGGAGTTTTGAACCCATATATACTATGCGAATAAAAAATAATCAATGAAACGCAAGCACAAAATGATACCAACTTTAACAAATCTGGAGGAAAATAAGCAGTTCAGTAATATTCATCGAAATGCAAATATTCAAATTTTGCAAAGAGCACTATTTTGGCAGAGCTAGGCAATAGCGTAAATAAAAATACTTATTTTTTCATTTAAAATTAAATCAAAGGAATCGCTGACTTGAAATGACCTTATAAGGAAAACAATTCCAATAATATGCGAACAGAATACTACGAAAAGCTTTGGGATAAAATAAGAAAACAATAATTCAATACAAAAGCGTAAAGCAGCGCACGTGAGGATGAAGCATTTTAAGACATTTTCTTCCAAAGAAACACGGGAAAAGACGGAAAACAATAAAAACCCTTATTCAAAGACAAAATTATGGTCCGGGAGTGAGGGAGAATGGGGACTCGCCCCTGAAAATTCACCCTTAAAATTACACACACGCCCATATGCATGAAAATTGCAAAGTAGCCCTTGGAACAATAGTGTACGGGAGAAAGATACGGGAGGGGGGTGGGGGGGGGAGATTGTGAGAGCGAAAGGAAGCGAAGATAAGGGCGAGCGTGGGTGGGTGGGGTCGGGGAAAAACAAAACGGCAACAAAATAAAAACCGAGAATGATATTAATAAAAACAAAACACGGACGGAGAGAACCAAGCCAGCCGGAGCGCCTTGCAACGACAGACTGGGAGGAGAAGGCGAGGGGACGGGTAGGGGGGGGGGCGTATGGGGAAGAGAATGAGGGAGTAGTTGAAGATGTATGGAATAAAATAACATGGGGGGCACTAAACAAACAAGAAGCGTAATTAGAGTGCAGGACAATGGACGGCCTGGCGTGTGGAGTGAAGGAAGAGGTTCAAAAAACAAGGAAGGGTGGCAGGAGGGGGTGGTGTATGGGGGAGAGGGAGCGAAAACAGCGAAGCAGGGGTCCGTGGGAGTTGGAGGTTGCAAGTAGAAGGAGGATAGGGAACGGGGAGGGGGGCAGGGGAGGAAATGAGAGGGGTTTTTAGAATAAGAAAATACGCAGGGTCGCGAAACCTAACGAGAGGTAGCCATTGGTTGGGACCGACCTCCCAGTCCTATTTATAAAGGCTCTTCCATACAATTCACGACGAAGTATGTAATATTTCATCAGGGAAAACTCTCGTGGAGTCAAGTCGCGCTTCCGCTCCCGTTTCACTCTCAGAAATAGTAATCTAGTAAGATGGCTGAATTAAGTTTTTTTTATTGACCGAGGGGGAAAAAATCAATTTTAGGGGAAGAATGAAACGTATGGAATTTAAACTTGGTAACCTAACGCTATGCAAAGAAAAATTGCTCGAAAAACTAAAAAATAATACCGAAAGGTTTACTTTTTTAATGTACATCAATATACTCACTGTAATAAAATGTGTATGCTTTCACTGATCAAAAATGTATGAATTTAATCTAGTTTCAATGCTGAATATAAAAAAATAAATTGAATCACTCATAATAAACACAATAGTCAAAACACTAAGTTCACATTAAAGACATTTAATATTGTGTAAATTTGTACACCAGCTTGCAGAAAATGAAAATCTTTACTTGTCGATCAATTAAAGGCAGTTTCTGTTTCAGTTACTCTGACAACCGATTTCATCGTGCATCATCAGCGACGAAAAGTGAAAAAATAAAAGTTTCAAAACATAATTAAATCTCCGTTGTCATGAACAAGATTTGAAAAAAAATTACAAATGCTAATTTACACCACCTTCCAGACTCCGCACGGAACACCCAAAGACAAATCTCTTTATATTCAAAACGCTGTTGTGGGTACAAGTTCGAGTAAAATATTTCTACTCGCGCAAAAATTAAATTTGCCAAATTTTGAGTATTAAATATTCCACATCATAGCTTCATATAAAATATCAAAACAATATCCTCGCACGTGATTTAGAATTACATACATTTTAATATGTCACTGAGGAAACCCTTTCGCTTGGAGAGGGTTTGTGAATATTTCCTCCTGATTTACCACTTAGAAGACAGTAATACAATCAACATCACTCATTTAGTCCCGGTTCATTTAAGGGACAACAAGAGAAGAAAGCAGACAAGGAGTCACCTTTTCCGGCAAGTTAGGCGGAATAGGTGATTCCAGATCACAAACTTCAACAATACTAACAGAATATAGAGACAAAGAAAATGAGAGAGCGATAAGAAAGTTGGAAGTTGTACAGGAATGCCATACATGCAGATGAGAAAAATACAACCAGAATGATTATGCAATATTTTAAGAGTGATAAAAGGAAAATTGGAAATAAACACAAAGAATTTAAGGGAAACTGGAAAGAAACCGTCGATCCAACTAACTCAGAATAATACTTTCCGAAGTGCATGGGTTCAAGAATGAATCAGTGACTGGCGGACTTTCAAGCATGACAAAAGAAGACGATGAGCAATGCGTCGAAAAATTTCTTATCGAAAACATTTCCCCTACTCACTCACACCTGGAGTTATTGTTGAATAAGAGGATCCCCATTGCACGACGGATTCCTACTCTTTTAGAATCCAGGAAGCCAAATCGTTAGAACCACTAAGTAGTCTCAGAAGAGAGTCTGAAAATAAGCAATGAAGCAGTGAAGTCGGGCACAATAAGTCTTTCCTATAACACGTGGAAAGGAGTTGAACTAAAACGGATCAGGAAGCGTGACTAAAAGGATAAATAAATGAAAATAATCTCATTCCTGGGTTAAATTGGCAAATAACCCTCAGGAAAGAAAACTGAGGCGAGACGAGAGGCGAGAATAGCATACGTTCACGGGGATCGCATTAACACAATGCATTTGGTACGCAATTCATCACACCGATGCATCAAGTTCGATTGACGAAACGAGCAAGGTGGTTTTGATAGTTACATTTCGTTACTTGATCAGGCGTCCTGAACCTCTTCCGGGGCTGGAAAAATTGCAGAATTTTTGCAGGACAGGACGAAATTTGAAACGCGGCATGAAGGTGCGACGGCATAACTAGCAAATTTGAAGGGGATTTGAATTAAAATCAGCAAATTATGCTGCAGCACCCTGTATTTCGAACTTCCATCCGTATGGAAACATTTTCAATAAACTAATTTTCTTCCTTCCTATTCCGACTTGACACAGTTCACTTGGATTGCCTTCTTGCATTAATGACTCAGAAGTCACCAGAAGTATGGAATCAATTTTACTGCAATTATTCCTCCTCCTTTTGTAAGCGACAAATACAGATTCCATCATCGAAACACGACACGTGCAACGCTGAGGGATCAAGTGCGAGAACAATACAGAAAAAGCGAAGAAAAGGCGCGCAAGGTTGAATAGGAGGTGGACCAATGTGATGCCACAAAATAACGCATTTTATGTCAATTATTCGCATGCCAGGGGGAAAAAATACCGTCAATCAATACGAACAAACGGTGGATTTCACGAAATTGTGGAGAATAGGTTTAAGAGTAAATACAGTGTTTAAAGGAGTGAACGGAGAAACAGAAGGGGTAAAGGAATGGATGTGAAAATGGACGACGAAAGAGAGAGGGGACAGAATGCGGGCGAGACCGCATCAACCACCACCTCAAATGAAGAAAACCCTCGTCGAGTGAATAAGTCTCCCCCCGCCCTCCAAATTTCTCCAGACTCCCACACCTAGACCTCTACACACACACACACACACACATGCGAAGCTCCGCCACCACCCACAATCCTCCTTCCCATTCCCACTCCCACCTTCTTCCACCCCTCCCTCTTCCTCTCTCCCTGATGAAATTAAATCAAAATCCCGAGTAGAGGGAGACAGAAAGAGAGAGAGAGAGACGATGGGAGTTGTTGCAGAGAGGGAAAAACTCCCGTCGTCTTTTTCTTCATTCCCCGCGCGGCATTAAACTAAATTAGGGAGGCGGCGGATGCGTCGGAGGGGAACGGGAAGGTAGAGGAAGGGGGACGGCGTAGAGGTGAGGAGGCAAGTGGCGTGGCGGTGGGAGGGCATAAGCGGGGGTGGGGTGACGGGGTGGGTGGTGGCGCACAGAGACCAGCGGAACACACGGCGTGAGAAGGGGAGAGGGAAAAGACGGGAGGGGGATCCTGCGGCGTGCTACGGAACAAAAACGCCAAAACCACAATCCTCCCTCCTCCCACATCTCAGAGCGGAGATACGTTTGAGGCAGCGCTGGAGAACGAGGTGAGACACATTTGAAGCGATTTTCCAATCCCACTGTAACCGTGAGCGAAGTTTTAGCCGGGTATCCGCGATATAAAGACTTCTTTAGGCATAATGATGAACATTTTTTTTTTAACTCCCGGATATGATTACGTAAATGCGCCGTTCAGATTAAACGCAAAAAAAAAAGAAACCGGGTACAGATACGGCATCTTTGCCTTTTCAAGTGCAACCAAACTCCAGGGCCGACTGTAAAAAATGCTTATCAATTAGCCCAGCACATTTTTATTAAAATTAAACGACATTATTAGCAAAATTAAAATGATAAGAAGCGCTAAATCATGGAAGGAAGAGCTTGAAAACAAACTTTTCGAAAAAAATAAAGGCTGGGGGATAATTATACGGCACTGAGCAACTATACCATTTAGTACTTTATCTAATTTCGCACTAAAATGAAAAAAACATAATAGGTATCGAGCGTGAAAAAATATTTCGATGTAAGTCTTAATCACAAAAGGAACGAACATCAATGGTAATACATACTTTCAAATCATAGAACTCCTGGCATCCTCTGGGATGACACTTGTGAAAAAACTACGCCAGCGACTAAGGAAATATTTTTTTTACACAACCAGAGGAGTATGATAGGAGTGACACTCACAAAGATACTGACGACTCGACATATCGGCTGTCTGAATGCCGAATGATATTATGTAGGGAAATGAAATTACGAAAGGAGAAATCGGGAGAAGACGGGAACCGGAGGAAGAAGAGGATATGGAAGATGAAGGCAGGAGTGTTCGGATGGGAGAGAGACACAGGGGAGAAGGATGAAAAGGGAAATGGAGAAGAAAATAACTTAGGAGATGGGAGAAAATGAAGAGAGGGAAATGAGAGGAGGATGAAGGAGAGGTGAAATGGATGAGGGATCGGTAAGATGTCGGCTGCGAGAGAGAAATGGCGGTCCAATTACGGAGCTCCACATAGGAGGAGTGAGAGGCGAAATGTCTGGTGTTGGTGGGGGCGGGGTGAGAACACTGAGGGAATGCGGCGGGAGGGAGGGGTGCGGTGAAGAGGGAGTGAGACAGAGCTAAGACAGGTGAGGCAGCGCGTGGGTTGACATGAATTGGGATAAATGGGGCCAAATGTGCAGCGGATATGAGGAGTGGAGAATCAGAAGGGGCGGTAGAAGGGAGGAAAGGTGGGGCGAGAAAGGGATTGGAGGTGGAAGATGGACTGCAAGAGGGAAGAAGCATCGCGGACACACAGGAGTTGGAGAAATTTACATGAGACTTTATTCGCTGAGAGAAGTCCATTTACTATCGGCTCTTTCGAGTGGAAACAGCCCGTTCGGCTACATAGGCAATGAATAAAATGTGAGGGAAAAATCCCCTAGTAAAAGCTAGAGGTGATAACTAGAACTGTGACCCCCACCCCCCAGTTTCCGCAACAGGGCATGGGAAATATGCTACAAGAAAAAACAACGCAGCGGGTGAATTAATGTAGTACATGGAAATTGAAGGCGCAAAAACGATGAAAAGGAAGGCCTGACAAGCAAACTGCAGCGAACTGCATTTCCAATATTGAGTAAATTTTTTATTACCGGTCTTGAAAGAGAAAACATAAGTAAAAGTAATCACAATTTTTAGCAGAATTACGCGTGGATTGAGAAGCTAAACTAGTAAAACCATACTAGCAAATCAATAGAAAGCATAAATACTGGCATAAAGAATTACTAACAACAAGTAAAGTGTAAAAATTAACTATTTAGAAACGAAATTTACATATATTCGGAGTTCGCATAACTATGTTATAAAATCTGAAAATAGATTCTAGTCCTTAATGTCCTATAAAAAGTACGAAGTAACTATTTCTTTGAACAGAAATTTCACCTCAGATTGTATTTGGAGCACAAGGCATTCGGAAACCCACGGACTCGTAAGACTTGCAAGTGAGGCCTGAGGACAGAGTATTTGTTGCAGAGGAAATCGGAATCTCATCGCAGAAAAGGTAACTCTATGTGGTACTATTATCCCAACGCATAGTCTCATAAGCTATGCGGCAATACCCAAAGACATGAGAGCACCTAGAAAAATCAACCGTCTTTCCAGGTGCCCAGAAAATTCATTCTCTTCTCCCTACTGGACCGTCTGGAGCTGAAGCATTATACGCAGAATCCTTGACGACTTTTGAGAGCTTCTCTCAAGAATAACAAAATGGCGAGAGCGGAGCGAGGTAAAATATTTAAATTACACGTAGGGCGTGACGGAAAACAAGAATGACGCGGAGCGCAAGGTGCGCCAAAGGTGGAGTACTTACGCAGGGAGACATATTGAAAGATGAGGTGGAGCAGTATTAGCGAAGAAATGGAGAAGGGAGAGGGTTGCAGGGGATGAAAGCTAATATGAGGCAGGAAGACTGACGCAAGAATAGGGTAATGAGAGGAAATGGAGGAGGAAGATGCTGCGTTAGCGGGAGGGACGCGGGAGGGCGGCGGGAAGCGTTTGTTTAAGTGAGGGGGAAAAGAGAGGGAGAAAGAAAGAGAAGGGTGAGTGGAACGGGCACATAAAGGGGAGGAAGGGATGGGACACGATAGGAGCGGCAGGGTGGAAGGGCGCGCGCGTAGTCTCGGGCAACGAGAATAAATTACAGGAGAGCCGGGACCTTCCTTTCTCCGCGGGTTTTGGAGTGGAGAGGGGGGGGGGAGGGAGGAAGAGAAACGGGGTGAGGGAGACGAGGAGAGGAACACAGACTCCCTTCTTCATCACCCGGCTCGCTTTATTGCTTCTACGACGCAAAGGGGTGTAGTAGGGTGCCTGGAAAGACTGGGAGGGGGGAAGGGAGCGAGCCGAAGGGAGTAGGTCCCTTAAGAGAGAGAAAGGAGCATGGAGGATCGCACAGGGAAGTAAAAAAAACTAGGATGGGGAAGGTAAGGAAGAGAATAGACGAAATGGGAGAGGAGCGCAAAGGACGAAGAGTAGAAATTCTTCGGCGCGAGGCTTCGAGAGAGAGAGAGAGGGAAATAAAGAGAATAGTGGGTATGTGGAGGGAGGTGGGGTGAAACCAGGATTTTGAAGGTTGGAGGCCACGAGACGCAATCAGGAAGAGGAGAGGAGAATGCGGAAAAACTTACGTTGAAACGACACCGACGTAGAACGGCGTTAGAGGGGTGCGGCAGAGGGCCGGGAGCCAGGAATTCGGACGGAAAGACCCCTCTCCCCTCCCCTTAAGATGCTTCCCGGGAAGAAAATGAGGGGGCGGAAGGAGAAGGAATGAAGGGGTCGAGGAGGAGTAAACAAAGGAGGAAAGAGGTCGGCGATGCTTCTCATGGCACGGAGCGCAATTCACGGATATGGTGAAGGAGGCAGGGTAGGTGGTGCTAGGGAGAGGAAGGAAGATTCGAGTGGGAGGAAAACGTTCTCTACAAGCTGGTGTGCGAAACGCGTGTACTTGTGGATGAAATGGCGAGAGGGAGAGCGGTAGAGGAAAGTGACAGGATCATTCCCTCTCGCACCACCGTGTCGGAAAGGTTGAGAATATGAGGGCATTACGCACCGGCAAAAGGTAGGGAGGGCATGGGGACGATGGGAGCTGAGAAATGGGACGATGAGGAAGAGAAGGAGTAAGAAGCGGGAGAAGTGAGAAGTCCATTTGGGACCTGAGTTGGATGGAGAAGTGGGAAAGGCCCAAAATGTGCCGATAAAAATTGAAAGGGCCGAAATGTGCCAATAAAAACTGAAAGGTGGGGAGATGAAAGTAAGAAAGAAGAGTACCGGAAAGGGAATAAGAAACGTAATAATCACCCCACCTCAGGATAAAAATTTCCTCGTTACCCATGGGGAGGATAATTACGATTAATTGCACATGATAAATCAAGAGCGCAGATAAAATCGCTTTTTCCCCCCTCAGAAATACTTTTCATTTCCCTCTATATTCCTGCATTAAAAAACTCAACTTAAATTAAGGATAAAATAAAGATATTCAGAGCATTAGAATTAACATTATAAGGCGAAGCAATGTTTGGAAAAGATGTATTTGCTGAGGAATAAAATGCTGAGAAAAAAATATACGACCATTCTATTCATCAATAAATGGATTGACCAAAATATTAACCATATTTAAACTAATTTAATCAAAGACTCATCTAACGTAACTAAACACGACTGAATGCCATCCTCGGTAATCACGTCCACCATTTTGGTGAGCAATTTTGCGCAGAAAACATGAACCTTTGGAATTTCCTTAAGAAATTAGCAAAGAAACGCAAAGGAATTGTATGGAATTAAAAAGAGCACTTGAAAAGAAAGAATTTGAATAAATAATGGAAAGGTGAGCACAAAACATATGGCCATGAACGGGCATATTAAGAAAAAAATACTCGGAAGAAAAGAAATGAGATTACAATATTCAAGGATTTACTTGTGCTAACACCAGTTTTATGCCCTCCCCTTCTTGTCAGCAAGCAATTGAGCAAAGTCTTAAAGGATCCAATAAGGGAAGAATTTAAGGAATGCAAGTGTAGGGGAGAGTTAAGTGAGGGCACGGAATGAGACGAAGAAACGTATTAATGAAAACGAGACTCACATAAGAGTGGGATTTGAAGATATCTATTCCTCATAAATAATCGGCACGGACTGAAGAATATTAAAATAAGAACATAATTTTGGACATTAACTGTAATGAAATTTACGCCTAACTTACGCCAGTTGATTATAATGTAGCTTTCACTACGGTTTATTACCACTAACCTTCAAAGTTCACCAAGCCAATTTCTTAAAATATATTTATAGGTAGACCCTACCTTAAAAACATCTTTCTACTTCGATATGACTTCCTCCAGCTGCTGAAGGATTGAAGGAAACATTACTCACCTGGAAAAAAAGAGAAAACATGTTGTTACACTCTCAAAAAGTCAAAAATTGCACGAAATATTTTAAAGAATAATCTTTCCAATTGAATGGTGCATAGTTTTATGTAAAATGACGTATGCAGACATGGAATGGAGTATGCTTTATAATTAAGGAAATAAATTCACAACTTGAAGAAATGATGAAAGTCCACCACATGTCAATCGGCAGCCTTTGATATTTCATTTTTATAACCTAGGTAGATTAACTGTAATATATATTGCTGCTAAAGGCGGTAACCTTCCGAGTTCTAGAAAATGCCAATGATCTCCGAGCAATAACAACACAAAAAGTATTTCGATGCAAATTCCGGTAGAGGCAACTCAGTATTAATATAACATCGTTCATTCATGCTCAATTTTTGGAATCTTTATGTGGTTAAGTTGGCAACATGGCGAAAATTAAAAACAGAAACACCCAGCCACACGTTTTAGGCTACATCCTGAAAGAATCCACGGCAACTCCGCTAAATGGGTTTCCGAAGAATTATAAAAAGGAAATTTCCGGAGGAACAACAGTTTATTCTAGACCGTAATGGGAGCTACCTAGAAGGAAAGAACCTCAAATGAGGGTCAAGGGTCAATTTCGAGAAAGAAGCAATTGATGACATTAGCGCATGGGACTACGTGAACCACGAGTAACGCAAAAATATTTTTCCAGACAGGAAATTTTGGACTGCAAGTTTGAAAAATTAAACTAAACGATTTGAAAAGGATGATAAACTTAGTCTCCGAATTACTAGGCGTCATAGAGATCGTGACACCTCAAGAATTTAAATAAGAACCTTAAACAAGAACGAAAAGGAAAACTACAACTGTCGCAATTAGATTATTAACGCATGTTTGTCCGTTAATTACTTTTGATAGCAAATATAATTTATCAAGATCACGAGGCATGACTCGGGAACTGAAAATTGATTCATTACATAAAAATTACACGTCACTTTCATTTACTTTTCCCTTTGAAAACTCTCCATTAACCAAATCTTTGTACAGCCCCATGGCATCCTTGAATATAGTATCGTTATTCATAGAAATGACGCGAGCAGCGTACGTATTCATTCCTAGGAAGACTGGTAAGAATAGCTGACACAGCACCTATTAGGTGATTGAACAAGGAAATTCCTAAACCCGTCCTTCTACACCGCCCTTCTCCGAACGAAATCCCTTCATCCTTTGCAAGAAACATTCAACGTTCTCCTACCCCACGGGACTCACCCCTTCCTCACCCAACCTTTCAGTCTCCGATCCCTCGTTGGTTGGAGGGTGCGAGGGGAGAACATTCTTTCACTTCACACCTGCCCTCTTCGGGAGAGCACGACACGGAGTCGCAATTCCTGTCCCTTTCTCTCTCCGTCCACCCACCCTCTCTTCAGTACCACCCTCAATATGCCCCCACCTCCTACCCGCAGGAATAGGAGGATAAAAAAATTGCCCCATCCCCAGTATCTTTCCCTCCTCCTCAATGCCGCCACTTTTTTGCCTCATTATTTTATTTCCTCGCACCGGGTCGGTGAAAAAATGGTGCCGCGTTTGTGTTGCTTCGGAATAAACACCTGAGGTCTCCAAAAGAAACAAAAATCACGCCGTGAACCCCTCCAGTCCTCGCCCTTCCCTGTGCAGAGCTCACCCAGTTCTCCCTGAATCGCCACCACCGCCTCTCCATCCCCTTCTCAAATACACCAGGTTGCTTAAAGCGACCCCGGCAGTATGGAATAGAAAATAAAGCTTCGACCACGTTCGCTTCTGTGTATTGCCGGAGTTGAAAGCAATTGTTACGGACCAGCACCCTTTTTCGAGAGCGAAAATGGCTACTTGTTTACTAATTTCATCATATTGATTTTGGCACAAACAGTTTTTCCATGAAATATTTACTGCTTAACAGTTAAAAATAATAGTTTCCTCTGGGAATGGAGTGTCATCTTCCAAATGTTTAGGTTTAAATTATTTTTAGACTCCTACCATAAATGAAGACACCGAGGAAAAACATATTACGACATACTTATTTTTTAACGTCGAACTCACAATAAATATATTTCAATTTCAAATCAAATTACAAGAATGGTAAAAATTTATCTTTCAATATGTTTATGTAGCCACAAACGTAAGCAAAGTAAATTGGGAAGAGAAAAATTCCCGTCTCTTTTGGGAGTAAAGAGGAGTGGAATGGACATTCCAATTAATCATCGGTTTTCACTGTACACAATAACCAAGGGATATTGAATAGTAAGTACATGAAATAGTAAAAGGCATCCGTCACGTAGTTCTCCAGGTCAAATCTCGAGTAATTCAGTTTGAAGTTCCTTGGGATATCTTCCCAGAATACTTATAAGATCTGAAGCAACGAGTGCCGTCGATAAAGGTAAAGTTAACATTCTGTTACTCTGACAAACACCATGTCAAAGCGAACACTTAAAGTGGGACATAATATCAGCAAAATCCGCCCTAAAACTAACGACATGTATATTTTAATCGATTCGAATTTTATAACTCAGGTGAGGATTCTTCATCTCTCAGGCAATGCTTGGGGGAATAGCATTAAAGCAAGAAATAAACCATTTAACATGGAGCAAACGCCTATACCCAGTTGCCACAGCAGAGTCAGGTCTGTGAAACTTTAGCCGGCGAGAAATATATCCCCGATTAGTACACCAGATTAAAAAAAATCCATTTTTTCTCACACTTTGGTGCATTTGCAATGGAGGTAGCTGAAAATCTTTAAGGGGCGTATACATTTCCAGAAATATGCAACAACCAACTCAGTATGGTACATAAAAAATATTTACTTTGCATTCTTTTGTCTCGAAATATATGAGTGGTGATTGTAAAACTAGATGATTACCAAAGAATCGTGGATTCATTCGGTCATTCAGAGTTATTTTTCTAGGACATTTTAAGAATCGAATACCATCAATTCAAAATAAAATTAAGAGTGGAAACTATGACCATTTACTTAATAATTTGGCAGAAGAGCAAGAAAATTAGCAGACTCAAGCCAAGCCTTCGGTTGAACCTTTCTGGCCAAAAAGTACACCAGAGAATAATGATGAAGAAATAACATATTACAGAACTCATCCGAAGCAGGGTCACAGCAAAGTTGGAGTTCAGTGCCTCCTCATGTGATTGCTACGAATCTGGTTTACCAAAATTTTTAATTGATGATAATAAGATGACGATCAATGATATGGAAGTAAAATTGATGGGTGCTAGCCAATCGTGTGCGTACGCTAGCCTATATTTATCAATGCTGCGGGCAACTGAAAGGACGGAGAGAGCTGAATCAGGAAGAGATGCTTACAACCGGACGGTGCTTGAGATACGGGAGTACCAGGTTCTCAAGTGGGCATTGGCTAAAAAAAGAAAACACGCTGGCAGGCAGCTGGACCACGAAAGAAGAAGGTTCGTGCGAGAGGGATGGGAAGGCGAAAAGAACGCAACCCGCGGGCCATAGGTTTTTGCATAACTACCAGGCGCACCCAAAAAATCATGCCTGTATTTTTTTTTGCGCTGGTGCGGCAGCATCGACTCCATTAAAGTTCTCGCATCAAGCGTCTTGCACGCTAAGGTAATCCTCCAGGGTGCGCTCCGGTCCGACTGACTTCCATTTCAGCTCCATTGTGTCATGTTAAACGCGACAACCTCGTACTGATGCAAGAAGAACACACTGCCTAGAAAACCCTGCTCAAGGATTTATTAAGACTTCTTTACCACAACGTGCAAAGCAGGAAACTAAATGTAGATAAAGATGGTTGAGAGTACAAGCTATGATAAGCATCGGCCATGAAAAATAAAAGCCACGAACAAGGATGTTTGTTGAAGTGTGAGAGAAGAGAAAGCGAGGGTTTTGAATGTCGAACGTATGCATAAGATTTTTAGCATTCTCAAAGGCTGATGTTAACATTTGCCATTTATGCTTAGTACCTACAAAGACAGAGTCTACGATTACTTTAGTTTTCAACAGGTTAAAACAAGAACAAACGCGTCCTTATAAAATAAATCCTTTTATGCTGAAATACTATTCTGTTATAAAGCGAGATAACATATCTTGACTGTCATAAATGAATATTTCGAACGATCCAAATAAACAAATCCTCTAATACCGCTGGTAGAAGCAACGAAGAGGTCAAAACGTCATCAACAGGATTTTATTAAATATCGCATGTCAATTGAAACATTTTTAAAGGGAAGGCAATTCATCGCATCATAATATGCAAAATTATTGTTTGGGGTACCAAAAATCACTACCTCTTACCACGCCACCATTACTTACACAATTACAGGACCGTGGAGCTGCCACGACTTAAATTATAAGTGGATATTTTCAACTTGAAATGCTTGATGCTCCCCCTCCGTCACTACCTATCTATCCTCATCCCTGAGTTACGGGACTATCTTTTGAGATGGTTATTGGAGAGAAGGGCACGACGAAGAGACGTTCATTAAAAGGACGAGGGGGCATTAAAATTATTAGGAAAGCACAAGACAAGGGCGGATATTAAGGCGGAGGAGAAATGGTAGGTGAACAATGCTTAATAATTCGCCAAAGGGGTATGTATGATCGAAATCGTTAAGTGGAATTCGGTGCACCCGTGAGGATAACGGCGTATGATCAAATAAGACTGAACAATAGTACTAAGATTTAATACATTTAAGCTAACATCCTTATTGACACGGAGATCGCAAACTTGATATGAATTCCCCAAATGTACGCAAATTATAAAGAACTGGTTAGAATAACTATTACTTTGAGGATCGAAAAAAACTTATCAAACCTATTATTTCTAAGATGGACGCCATACGTAATGTTTCGTCCTGCCCTTTATTTTATTCTAGTCAATGTTTCATAAATATTGAGTGTATAAAATGAAACCAATACCAACCGTGACTGACTGAAACAAAAGAATATTTAAAACTTGTACCTAATCCTATTAATTAGAAAGCCATATTAACGGAAACTTAACCGTTTTGCTTTCAGCAGTGACAAAATTATGAAAAATGCAAAAAAAAACCCTGTCCATAGGTTGGAAAAATAAAGCATCGATGCAATAATTAGATGCGGCGAACTGTAATTGCGTGACAGCATATTTATTTTTATTACCACAAAATGTGAACGTCCGGAGGAAGGATCCCCAGGTGAGAAGGTTTCCATATTTTGCTGGAAAACTACTAGACCTTCGCCCGGTCTAACAATCTAGCCGCGAACCTTTGACATGAAGTCACCGAGAGAGCAAAGAAGGAGCTGTGCGCAGCAGCTTAATGGGGAAGGAGGTTAATTGGTCTCTTGAGGGACGCAAGGATACTATTTAATGGCGAGGTAGCACAGTGATAGACGGTAAAGTGTGGGAGAGTCGTGTTGCCAGGCCTTTAAAACTGGAGAAATGGCGGAGAGGAGTGTAAGGCAGTGTTGTGGAGAAGAGTTTAGCGTGGACGGTGGGCGAAGTCATGATGCACCGTCACTCTCCCTAAGAGGGTGATCTGAAAACCTTGCGTGAGCTTTGTGTGTTGAATGTTTGAGTGTGTGCATGAGATTAGAGAAGAGAGGGCAGAAAAAGGACGAAATATTCGCAATACATTACAGATATATCACTTAAGGTCGTGAAATCTATGCGAGGGCGAAAGTTTAAGGAATAAGGAATCGAGATGTTAATAAGACCAACCTATCAATGTTGAAAACTGAATCGAATGGAAAACTTCCATCAAAAGTTAGGCAAGACTTGTTGGATCAGCATAACTATTTCGTAATTTGCCCAGAACAATTATTCAACGTATATTGAAAATAAATGTCAAAAAACAATAAAGAACGATTTTGAAATTTGGAATCACACACGATAATGACAAAACAAGAGAACTATGCTGGCGCGAAAAAAAATCTCCACCATAAAAGGAGTGTACATTTCGGACTACTACAGACTATTTTTACTTGAACAACGTACAGATATCCACATGCTATTTCTAAAATTTATGTGACGTAATGCTTGATTAACACTCATTTTCTAGACTGCATAGCAGGACTTCTGAAAATTTTATTTGAACTTTTATCAGTACAGGTCAATGAATCTGGATTTTTCCTTGATTACATGTATCCCACTAATTTTATCAATCAAACTACGGTACTTTGAGTATTTAACATTCGGACTTTATTTTCAAAGAATATTTTGAAGATGCTCTTGTACTTAAAATACTACAAGTCATATTCTGTTTTCTTCGACAATTTCGTTCTGTATGTACACAAACATTCGTCAATCTCTGTATAAATGCAAAAGCCAAACTCTATGCAGGATATATTCCTTCAATTAATTTCCTAAGATGGGGAGTGGATAGAAAAGTACGAAAGCATGCCTAATTACAAAATAGGGGTGCAAATACCTAACGCGTACTGCAAGATATCGATTTAAAAGTCTGTTTCTTTAATGCTGGATCAACGCACCACTATTCTGGAAAGAATAGTATATAACTTCAGCTTAGAGTGGAGAAAGAATCATGGGAAATCACCTCCACCAGAATACAGATTTTAACTAAGCATTGCCATCCTCTCGAGTGAAACAGACATTTTTTTTAAACTGTCATAAAGGACGCATTTTCACGCCGTCACAACACAATCCACAAGCTCGACAGAGGGTGGAAAAAAACGGCAGTTCGGAAAAAAAGAGGGTGGGCAATCACGTGAGACAATTGCGAGAGGGAGTGGTGAGAGAGATGGCAAGGGAGGGCGTCGGGGACGGGCGGGTCTCCAAAAATTGTCCCATTCAAAACTGGCACGCGATCCGATCCATCAATTTGCGGAAAAGCAAACGATCCCGAAAAAAGCGCGCTCGCGCGACGCCAAAACTCTCGACGCCCTCTGACCTTGCACACCGCGGGCACCGCACCGAATTTACACATTTTTCCGCGTCCGCTGACGCCGGCCGACTGCACCGACCCACCTTCCCTCCCTCTCTCTTCCTCCCGAAACTCCCACCACAACCACCACCCTCCCCTCGATTGAGCCCACCCCTGACTTGACTCGAATGCTGGTGTTTACTCGCCCGCCCCAAAAATTTCGGCCGCTTTCGCGCAAAAATCGACGATTTTCAGGTATATATGGCCCGCATAGAGGGGGGATGGGGATTGTGACGGTATTTTTTTTATTTCAATTTTATTCCTGCAGTTTTATTTATTTCCCATCCCCTTCCGCTTCCGACTGCGCGTATCCCCACCCTATCCCGGACCTCCATCACCCCCTTACCTCCCAAGCCACCCCCGAAATTAGTTTCATTCGATTGGCCGAGAGGGGGGGAGAGGTTGGTGAGGAGGAGTGCGTCGAGTGGGCGAGGGGGCGGGCGCCATGTGGGGGTAAGGGAGGGGAGGGTTGGTGATGGATGACGGGAGTGAGAGGACAAGCGATCCGAAAAATGAATTTCAATTTCATCGTGCACTGGTTTCGGCTAAAATCCACTAAACAACCAGTAAGCGGATTCAGTCGAAGGGTATTTTCGGGCGGGAGGCGGTGTTTGCCAGGGGTGGGGCGGAGAGAGGAAGGGAGAGACCGATAGAAATTAACGGCTGCAAAGTATTTAAACTAATTGATTCCAAAACAAACACACACTGGGCAAAAAGCAGGAACCGGCATGTTTTATAACAGGTTTCCCAAGCCGAAGCCGATGCTTTATCGCGATGCTCTGGGGGATTGGAACATTAAATGCTGCCGTAGAACAAAGAATTGCCGGGAGGGGAATGACTCTTCGTTCAAGAGTGGTCAGTCACTTTACGAGTTAATCACAAAGACGATAGATAGCAATCACACAGCTAAGGAATAGTCACAATAATAGGAATTATCACTCGATCTTTTTCTCATACTAATATGCATAAAAAACCATAATAACTATGGCATACAATCTTACCTTGAGCATAAAAATATTACGACATGAGTATAAGGGCACCTAACACAAATAGGAGAAAACATCATTCCAATCGTACTCTTCACACTAATTTTTATAAAATGCCAACCACACAAGAATTCCGTCTATGAATTTGATGAACGTACTCAAACATTAATTATGTTTAGAAACGTGAAGATAAGCATAAAAATATATTCAAAAGGGAGGAAAAAAATTAAAATGAAATGGTATTAGTACCATGACATTCAGGTTATCGCTTCGGCAACATTTAAAAATGCACGGAAACAAACTGGTGTAATTTCACTCTGGTTCCTCAAGAAACAAATTTTCCAACCACGAATGGTAATCGTATTCTCCGTTAATTTATTATTTCTTTGCAAATCAATGCTTTCAGCTGCGGTGAATAAGTGAAGAGGATTCAAAAGGAACTAAAAACGAATCGCCCTGAAATAATAATCCAACTATAATTAAAATGTTTTGTTGGCACAGGTAAATGAAAACATCTTTCCATTAAGAGAATTTAACCCTCTCTTGCGCCGAACCTCTCTGTAGTTAAGAAATAACTTGCAACAATATTATTTACGAAAAGGGCTTGCGCATAGAATATCGGTGCTATAAACACCTCAAACAAGAACCGATTTTCATCAAGCATCCGATACCCAATATCCAATAATTTCTGGGCGAACCCAAAACGATCTTATCAACATATTATTCATTATTGGCAGACTCGACGGGGTATAGGTACGTACATACTGGGGAATCAATATCGCTCCATTACCCTGGCATCGATTGATCTTATGATAAACATAGCACAAGACGAAAATATTCCATCGAAAACTCTCCGGACTTTCATGTGCATGGCGGAAATTGGAAGAAGTTGAACAGCACTCACGCTTACAATAGAAATGTTAGCGCCCTTTGGTTTACAATAACAGTTGCACAATGTATTTATACGCAAGTAACTAAATAAAAAAAATTGAAACTTGGACTAATAATGTTTCGTAGATTTTTATGAAACGAGTCACTTCATTTTGCAAACGCTTTGAACCTTTTGAGTAGTCAAAAGGTCAAAATTCACATAATTCCCCACAGACGGCAATATAATGATATGCACACTTGCAATTAGACCCTTTTCAAGCGAACACATGAAATGAAGCTCATGTTGTGCGATACTTCTGCCTTTTCAGATTAAGAATAAATATAAAGCTATTTTCCCAAGCGGTTGAATTCACAGAAATAGCCATGCTTCAAAGGTAATGTAAACACTAAACAATCGATACAGAACACACCAAAAAAAAGATTAAAATAACATCCTGTTTATACGAGACCTAACACGATAAAAAGCCATTAGTATATTGCTTATACTGCAAGATGAAAGAGGAAATAGTATTTCCGCGAGAAATGTTTACGTACTGCCATTTCTGTTTATCTAAATTAGACAAAAAATCTTAGTAACCCATCGGCTGAAAGAACCTCCCTCATGATGACCCCTGCTAGGGAAAAGTAATGGATTTTTTTCAGAAGTTTTCAGCAGCGAATCAACAAATTAATCTCTCCATTATAATGCGCGGGAGGCGGAGTTAGGATGTTTGGTAGGAGAATAATTCTAGAAATAGGACTTACGAGTAGGGCGCGCGAGAGAGAGAAAGATTTTGTATATGATAAGAGGAACGCTCTTGCCCGAATGCCCGCCAAGTCCTTTTCAGGAGTAGATCGATATCAAAAGTTGCTGATATCACCGAGCATATTAATGCCTCAATTTGACATTGCCTTAAATTTCTATGCCTCCTCGCTGAGGCCCACCGTTGAAGAAGTTTTATTTCCAAGGTAAGCAGAGGCGGCTGAGAGAGAAGTGGAAGAAAAGAAGTGGAGCGGAAAAAATAAGAAACCAGAAAGTAAGCGGAAACCAAAGCGAAGAAGCTGAAGATCAAGTGGAAAGAAAATGGAGGTTGGGAACTGCGGCAAAATAAATCCAACCTATGAAGGACAGAATGAAGGGGAGGGTGGGAGACGATATGTGCTCACGACAAGCAAGGAAGATGAGGGAAAGAGCGTGATTCAGGCACGAAAGGGTGAACGGGGGTAGGGAGAGAAAAAGAAGGGAAACCGTTGATGTAGTCGGGTAGCTTCTGGGGTGGGGAGGTATAGAAGAGAGGAAAGGGTGGATGGGGAAGGGTTAACCAAACCTTCGCCATGGGGGATGTGCATTGGATGGATGGAGGAGGAAGAGGTGAGGAGGTCAAGAGATTCGGAGCTGGGAGGTTAGTTAAGGGTGAGCGAAGCATAAGGATTCGGGTAGTGGGAGGGGGAGGGCGGGAGGAAAAGGGTCGAACTCTCCGCCTAGGGTTAGCAGTCAGTCCGGGAGTGGAAGGGGGAAATGAGGAGGGAGCACAGAGGGTTTGGGCAGGGGGAGGAAAAGGGTTGAGGGATGACTCGTAATAATAAATGGAAGGTGGCCGATAAGCAGCGGCAGCAGACCCTCAGCCGCCCCATCCTACGCACCCATCACCGCCGTAGTGAGTTACCGCCCTCCCTTGCCTTCCTCACCCTCCGCCGCCTCTTAATTCTCAAACTCCACACCATCTCCTACCTACGGGTATCTCGCCACCCCACTCCACCGCCCACCTCCCGCAACATTACAAATCCCCCAACCCTCCTCCTCCCGCCCCCCTCTCTATCCTCCTGCGTGGCTAATTACAATCAACACGCCAGCGGCAGCCATCCCGAACGCACCAAACCCAAGGGCACACCTCGAAACCCCCACCACCATGTCCCCCCCCTTTCCTTCAATCCCCCCACGCCGAAAAACCACAGGGTTACCCCCCCCTGCCCCACCGGTCCACCCAAAATAACCTTCGCTGGCAGGGCGCCTGACCCATTCTCTCCCAACAACCCCCACCATACACACGCTCACCCGCACACATACACCTTTCACACTACACTGACCCCAGTGTCTCTTCCCGAATCTCTTCCCGGCCATCTCTCCTACCCCTTCCCTCCCGCCACCGTTACAAAGTCTTTCGCCCATTCTCCAACCCATTTCGCACATCCCTCCTCGACCCCCTCCTATTGCCTTCGCCTCCACAAGCCCATCCCCAGCGATTTCTTTCTTCCCGCTCCTTCCTTCCCCATCCCGGCTCCTTACGAACGCAGCACGCCAACGCACACACGCGAACCTCAACTCCTGTTTGTAGTCCAAATAAGCCCCCGTCTTCCCCCACTCCCCTTTCATCCCTCCTCACAAACACACAAGCACGATGAAATTTTCGGGTCAGCACTGTGGGGAAAAAATTTAGACGGTCTAGGGACTCTAGAACTCTCTCACCTAGGGCAAGACGAGGTGAAGCGGGTTGAAGAGACGACAGTTGATCCGTGATGCAATCTTCTATTAAAACAGGTGTGAGCGGGGATCACCGTGTGCTGTTAAATAACGGGCAGGACACCAACAGAAATCAAAGTGGATGGCTCATGTCAACTAGGAAATGGTAAAACGATGGACTGCACGGAAAAATAAACACTTTTCCCGCTTAATCTTTAAACCAAATGATTGAAAGAAAAGCAGCAAATTCAATACGAGAACCCTCTCGATGGAGGAATATTCAACAAAAACTTTTTGCGAAGGAAAAATAATTTCATGCTGAAGAAATAGCAATTAATGAAAGCATACGTAAATTTCATGCCAAGAAAACGTTTTTACAATTACTTTGAAAAGTTTGATAAAAAAAATAAGTCAAAGGGAGATACAAAAGGAAAAATTTTCCTGCGGGTAATTTAAGAAACAGAAAAAGGAGGACGATAAAAAACTTAGAAACTATTCCTTTTCCCGAAAGTTTCACTGAAATATTCATCGGACGAGTCCAATATTAGTTCTTCGCTTTCGGCACAACTCACCTTTCAAAGGAGGAAACTTGTGGAAACTGAATGTCGATCAAATATTTTCTGCTTCAAACAACCGAGGAACGAGCCAAACAAAGGCAAGCTGTGGTGCGTGCACACGGACGCACACGAGAGACGACGAATGGGAGCTAAGAAAGACACCTCCTTGATTTCCAGGGAAGAACGGCATGTCGATGGCACTCTGCATCCCCGACACCAAGGAAGAAGGCAGAGGAAGAGAGAGAGCACGATCCTCCAAAAAATGGTTTAACTGTTGAAGTACTCATTTCTATCATCTTCCCATTATCATACCCCTTGGACTAAAATAGGGGATCATCCGAAACTCCCTAGGATAGAGTAAAAATGATAAAGGTTTTTGATAAAGAAAATTAACTGACTGCCTGATATACAGAAAAATGCCCTATATACGGATAGACGAAGGGGAATAGAAATAAGTAAAACGCCAGGAAAAACGAGCGTCATTAAAACAAGATCATTGCGTGGCCATTTCTAAATCAGAGGAGTTGGACTAATTTAATTTTTATGGCGGCCTGCTGATATAGGTGCCAAATTTTACGTTATATGAGACCCAGAATCACATTCCAAGTTTTGACTAAAATTAATTATCCATACATACGACATCATTTCTCCATAAAAGCCAATTTCCAAATCTGAGCAACCATCTAAAAAATAAAAATAATAACAAAAAGTTCTCAGCATTGAGGACCTTCATCAATTACTCATTCCCCAGAGAATGGTCTCTAAAATGTGGACCAATGAAAGAATTGAAAATCATCTACCTTAATAATTATATGTGAATCAATTCTTCTCGTCTATTTCGAAGTCCCTTGCTTATAATTTTAACGTAAGTTTAAACTAAAGCTTCGGTGTACAAATACCCCCTTCAGGGATTAGACATCTACAATTTCAAACACACTGGGTTTATTTTATATTCCAATGAAAATTAGTACACAAAAAAACTTAGGATGTAATTTTCAGTTAGCTTGCGGGGCGGCTCCCTCTTTCAACACGATATTAAATGGGAAATGAAGTCTGTCATTTTAATACAACACATTTTTGTTTTCTCCAAGCAAAAGAAGTCTGCTCGATCATCTAAAAGGGCCTCAAAATGTCAATCAGTCATAAACATTTCGGCAAGAGAACGGAATATCTCCCTTTTCCTTCTAGCCAGATTTTCACCACCTTATGCTTTGCTATTGATTCCCATTTTCTTCCAAAAAGAGGAGAAATTAAATTAATCATACTTAGAGACGAAATTAATTTATGAAAAGATTTTTTAAATAATTTCTTCAGCTTCATCTTCTCACGACGAGCTGCTTCATCATCTAAAATGAGCTAAAATTGACATAGTCCACAATTAGGGACGTTCGCGTAGCTTTTATCCATTAACACTACAATTAGAGCTTTACCTCTAAGCGCGATGATATAGTATTTGAAACACGGAAGGCTACGTTAGTTAACTAATTATCCCTAATTGTCTCCTGCTACACAGTCACCGATAAGAAAGGTATATTAGGAACCACAATTTCCTCTTCGTTTTAATTATTTATTAATCTAACAATGTAACCAATCGCAAATTGAGTCACCACCCCGATACATACTCCCCGTTCTATAACATAAATTACGATTTGTAATACGTTAATTCCTTGAAATCATGGGGCACTTAACGTCAACTTGCAACGGCTGGCAAACTTATTTACTGCCGAAAGCAATATAAAGATCCGCTGACGGACATAGTGGTATTATTCGATATTAACCGACAACCCTGGCGCTTAGATCCGAAGATGAGGGCGGCTCGAGGAGAGTGAAAGAGAGAATGGCGGTGGGGATGGGGTTCGCAAAAGAAATGGATGAAAATTTTGAGCAATGCTGCGCAGTTTTTCGGTCATAACCCTAAACCCCACCGTTTCCAATTAACTTGCACGCTACTGGAAAATGTTGCATGTCCACCCGCTATATGCTTGCCCCACCCCTTTCTTCAAACCACCCCATTCTCCCCCCGCCAGCCTGCGCTACCAGCCACCCTGCTCTTCCCCGTTCGACGGAAAAGTACGTACGTTAGTGCAGCGACGCATTATTCGGGCAACTTTCTCTTTGCCTCCTCTAGCCCCTCCACCCTCCCGTGCCCGCCGGCGCCCTACCCCCCCCCGTCTCCAACAATTACCTCAGTCCTTCCTTTTCTCTTTGGCACCCGCTTTAACGAGGGGTACCTGACGTAAAACACAATGCACGAGACGTACCGAGCTCCCTTTTATAATTCGTGAGGGGGAAAAAACTTATTTCCGACTGCCCTTTCATTGCTCTAGGAATGAGTAATACCCAAGAAGAGTTATTAAAAAAAAATAAGGCAAGCAAACGTCACCCGTTATCAGAAGACACCGCCTTCTGAGGTTTGGCTTGGTGCATATGACTGTCACTACGTGAACGGCAATACGAAACAAAACCACGTCTCATGGGAATACACCAAAAATAGACTAAATAAAGGATACGTAAATGATAACATGATTATCTCATGCTACAAGCTCCTACGCTGAATATCGCTTTTACTAGCGATTCGCAAAATACACGAAGACTTTCATAAAAATTGAATTCGCGTGCCCCCAAACATCGCTCCGTTTCCAGACATTAAAAGTCTGGTAAAAATTCATAAAAATGAGAATAAGAGAAAGTTGAAAAAGCATGAACTCCGCAAAAAAATTAAACCTTTTGAGCTGATTGTGAGAGTAGCCGTGAGCATAATCAGAAAAAATTATTAATCAACAAGACGGTCTTTTAATTAGCCACAATGTTCCGGCTGAAGGATACGATTCAATTTTAAGTGTAACTCCAAGATTACTCAAAACTTGTGGGCTGGCTGTTTAACAAAGAACTGATCCACGCCAAAGTCGGCTAGGTTTGAACGCGAACGTGAAATCTGCCTCGTCGTCGAAAAATAATTATCATCTTTTCCTCATCTTTTATTTGAGAAACGAAATCAAAATAACCAGGGCAGAAATAAAAGGAACACATTACTTAATGACTCAAAAAACCGACGTTTCCCCTAGGGGTGCTCACAAAAACGAAATTTTTTAAAGCGCACAAGGCACGAGGAAGGACAGGGAAGAAGGAAAGGGCAGGGGTGAGGAGGGGGGCAATTCGAGAGAAATAAAAAGATAAAGCAAAAAAGGGGTGGGAGAGAGAGAGAGTGAATGAGGAAGAGATAAGA